>PVJN01026547.1:0-11676 GCA_004026805.1 Lasiurus borealis | reverse complement strand
AACTCTAAGGCTCGAGGTCAAAGGACTTCACTGTCATTTCCGAGTGATGCTCACAGACTGTGACCCCCAAGTACCAGGCCCTGGACCAGAGCGTCGGGAGGTTGACCGCACTGGAACCCTCGATGAACTTAGGCATTTTACATTCTCACCATCTTGGGATTTAAAGCCTGCTCTTCACAAAAGATGAGATTATTCCCTTGTTGATAAGGGCCGGCAGGTCAGAGGCAAGCGCTGCCAATTTTTTTAAAAATATATTTTATTGATTTTTTACAGAGAGGAAGAGAGAGTGATAGAAAGTCAGAAACATCGATCAACTGCCTCCTGCACGCCCCACACTGGAGATGTGCCCGCAAGCAAGGTACATGCCCTTGACTGGAATGGAACCTGGGACTTTTCAGTCCTCAGGCTGATGCTCTATCCACTGAGCCAAACTAGCCTCAGTAAATTTTGTCAGGGAGCGAGAGGAGGCATCAGGGAAATGTGCCAGCATGTAGCGAATCAGACACTGATAAGGAAAAGCTGTGATGAAATCACACAAAAATACTGACAGCGAGGAGATCTGGATAACGAACGCATGAGTCATTTTTCCAGCAAGTCCTGTAAGTAGACAGAATAGTAGAGAGAGCTCCCATATCTTGTCTTATGAAATACTTTTAAGTTCTGAGTTACACTTTGTCTTTCAAATTGTCTAAACAAGCATTACTTTAACAATCGGAAAATGAAAATAATACATGGTTCAAAACAGCGGGTAGCAATAAAGTGTTATTTTTTTTATCATCATTATAAGAAGACTGTGCTTTGTATAAAAACGCCACTGCTGTGGTTATCTGCATGTCCCCTCCCGGTCCTTCCCCCCAGATTCGTCCCACACATGAAGGAAATGAGCTTTGGGGCGGAGGAGAGCTGTGAGCTGCAGTGCTCGGCCCTCCATGTGGTTCTGGAAGGCCGGGGAGGTTGGCACGCTCCCCCCGCTCACCAAACAGCTCGCGCCCCCCTCTCCCCATCAGCGGTTCGCCTCTTGGCTCCGCATGAGAAACGGGCCTCGGGGAGCTGGGTCCCTGCGCGCGGCTGTGGAAAAGCCAGTGTGCGGCACCTCCTCGGAGCCCTCCGCCCACAGGGAAAACGGGGACATGAATCATGACTGCGCCCCATTTAGAAGACAGTTAATTTAGAAATGAGCAATATGTTGAACAGGCACGGAACCAAACCAAATGTTTGCAGTAATAGAAATTTCCATATGCTGTACAACATTTAAAATATGTTATTTGCCTACGCCGGCCTTCAACAGCGGGACCTTTCTCTGGGGCTGAAATGACAGCCTCGCTCTGGCCGCCAGTACTAACACTGATGTTACAAACCGTGCGCTGTGTGCCCGCGTGGCTTCCAAGCAAGGTGCCTCCCCCCTGAGCTACCCGGCGCGTACCAGCGCCCCACGCAGCCCTCCCAGAACAGGGGGTCCCTGCGGGGGAGGGAGCAGAAGGGATCGAGAGAAAATGATTTTGCAGGGGACAGCTGTACAGAGAGGGCTTGGGGAAATGTGTGTGGGATCCCATGATTTTACAGAAAATCAGTTTTCTAGAGCTATTATTCATTAGTGGTGCGGAATTCAGTGTCCCCGAGGATAATATTAATATCGAGCATAAATACGGCAGTCTTCCTTGGATGACACAAGGCGCATCCTTCTTTTATGAGTAAGAAAACGGAAGCAGAGAGGAAACAAAGGGATTTCCTAGCATCATACAGCGAACCACACAAACCCCAAACCCAAAGAACAGATCCTCGATGCCACTTGACTGCTAAGAAGTCACAAAACAACATGAGTAAGATTGAGCCTGCACCCAAAGCATGGACATCATCTCCCTAGCAATTGCCAAAAAGAGAAAACAGATGGATGGATGCATAGATAGGTAGATAGATAGAAAGTAATATAGACAGAGATGATAAAGTCAAGCATCAAAAAACCATGGTCTGAGCAAAGTGTCATTGCAAAGCAGATTTTACACTTCTTCGCAATTCTCTGCCTAAAACTTCCTCACTCCTGCCCAGCAAAGCTACTCTCCAGCTGAGACCGGTTTGGCTCAGTGGCTCGAGAGTCGGCCTGTGGACTGAAAGGTCCCGGGTTCAATTCCGGTTGGGGGCATGTACCTTGCCTGTGGGCACATCTCCAGTGTGGGGCGTGCAGGAGGCGGCAGATCGATGTCTCTCCATACCAGGCTCTTGGTCCCTTGGACTCAGCACTGACCAATGAGCATGTCTTTCTTTAGCACAGACTCTGAAACCAACCGACACTGACCTGTCCATCTGCTCAGGGACAGTCCTCTCAAGAGAGTCCTCCACCAGTGCCCCAGGCTGCCTCCTGCCCCACCAGGCTCCCCGGAAAGTGTGCTCCCACGGCCACCTTCCTTTGCTCCCCCCATCGCTAACCTCTGTACCTCTCGAGGTGCCTTTGGACCGACCCACAGAAAATGTAAGGGAAAGAATTAGTAGAAATACCCAGGGCCTGTTCCTCTTTCCAAAGCACCAGCCACACACTTTAAAATTTTTATTGAAGAACATCACACGTACCGACAAGCACTACGCTGTGACGTCACAAAATGAACCCACGCGAAACCAGCACCCAGACCAAGGAGAAGGTGACAAGCCCTCAAAATGCTCTCCCCACGCTCTCAGCAAGGATCCCCACTGGCCTGAGCGCTAGTAGCAGCGATCAGTTTTTCCCATGCTGTGCTTTATTTTTCCTGCCTGCCTTCCCTCACTCAGCACAGCTACTGTGAGATTCATTCAAGTCGCTGTGTAAAGCTGGAGGTCTCCCCCGCACACACACCCTTGTTCTGTGGTGTGTAACTGTGTGAATATATGACAATGCATTTACTCATTCTGCAACTGAAGGTCATGTGGGTTTTTCCCAACTTTGGCAACTTCCCATAATGCTGTTCACCAGCACACACTTCTGGTGAATATAGGTACACACTTCCAATGGGTCTACATGTAAGAATGGAATTGCTGGGTCACAGGGGATGCAAATATCTAACTTCACTAGATACTACCAAGTCGTTTTTCGAAGTGCTTTTATGGATTCACTCTCACTCACCCCCTCAATGTATTTGAACATTCAGTTGGCTAATGAGCTTGCTAAGTCCTAGTATTTCTCTTCCTTTTCATTGTATCCCTTTCGCTCTGGGATCACACTGTGGTTTTACTTGCAACACATACTTATAGAGGTATGGACCCCGATTCAGTGATCCTTTCTCAAGATGCCACTTTCAAAAAGGGGATTGTAAGTAATTCCCTAGGTCAGGGTCCCTCCACAGGAGGACACATGATATGGGCTGATGATCCTCTCTTGTCAGGGACGGGGTGCACGGTAATGTCTTCAGCAGCACAACCCACACCTGTGACAGCCCGGAGTGTCTCCAGGCATTGTCTGTGGTCGGAAGGGCGCGGCGTGAGAAATCTTCCTTGGCCGAGAACCATCTCTCTAGATCTATGTGGCACATTCTTGAAGACACGGGAGTCTCTGAGAGGTCTCGGAGGTCACACCACCATGGGAAATGTCTACATAGAACTGGCACAGCCACACAGCCAGGCGTGGCCCAGCAGAGGGCCCGGGAGGGCAGTCCATCGGGCGCTCCGTGTTCGCCCCGTGATGAAGGGGGCAAAAGTTCATTCTCCGTTCTTCAAGAATGTGCGGTTGCCCCGCCACCTCCATCCCAACTGTGAATCTCTGAGATTCTTCGGCCGCCCGTCCAACCACACTGAATGGAAACAGTCACTCAGGAAGCGGCTAGCCAGCCAGGACCTGCCGATCGGTACACAGTGGGGAAAGCAGGCAGTGGAGGTGGATTCGTTTTAGTTTGTCAATTTGCAATATAAAAGGAAAGGCAAGTTGCCAGATTGTGTGTTTTTCTGATTCATCTTGCTTAAAGCAAATAGACTTTGAAGTCAACTTTTCATTTTTTTATCAGCAAAAAGTATGTGTGTGTGTGTGTGTGTGCGTGTGTGTGTGTGTGTGAGAGAGAGAGAGAGAGAGAGAGAGAGAGAGAGACAGAGACAGAGACAGAGACAAGAGGGACAAATACTTATTCAAATCTGCAGAATGAGTGTGGGAGTCTGCGTATTAAGAATACCATGTACCCCTGTTTTTAAGTACGGAGGTGTGAGCCCTAGATGTGAATCCTGTCTCACACAAAAACCTGGGTCATTTTATTTCACTGAACTTCCCTGTACCCCCGCCTCCTCCTCTGTAGAATAGGCTTCCTGAGATTAACCTCGCTCTTTGGATTCTTGGAGGATTAATGAGTTGACTGGTATAAGGCACAGTCTAGTGCCGAACAATAGAAATGGTGATAAAAGTTGGCTGCAGGAATTTATAAATAAGTTCCTCAACAACAATGCTGTTGAATAGGCATCACTGCCTTAGACCATAAAAAGGGCACTGGATTCAGGAAGTTGAAGTTATTGCCCAATGAGGCACATCGGGGTTCAGAAGGGTTATGTCTGAGCCCCCAGGCAGTGTCCTCAGGCTTCTGTGAGTCAGGAGGCCTCGGTTCTAATGTGCAGGGGTCATGGCCATGTCAGCTGCCTACCACTTCCCTGGAAGTCTCCCATAGGAAACCCCAATGCGATTCCCCGACTCCCAAATCCCAAACACTCAGTCCTGTTTTCAATGTTAGTGTTTTTCAAATTTTAACATTTCCATTGACATCAGATAAAATAACTAAAACAATCTGAGTGACTGGTATTTGTTATGTAAGCCATGTCATAAAGTCTTGACTACTAAACCATCAAACAGGCTTCACGGGATTGAGGAGGCAGACCAAATTAAATGAATTCAACATTTCCTTTCCACACCCCCTGAGGATCTGTTGTCGTGATGGTTGCTTTCTGGGGCTACCCAAGCCATGTTAAAACACCGTGCCTGCACTGTATGTATGTTATCTTCCAGCCAAGTGACGTGGGGAGATGGAAGAAGGATCACAGGATTTAAAAGTAACTGAGGAAGAGAAGATAGCTTAAAGGCAGTCACGAATATGATTTTATTCCATGGGAACTTTGCAAGACAAATGGAATCTCTGGGCCCGATGAATTTTGAAAAACCATTTGCAAGACATGATTGTGTTCCCATGGAAAGTATTTTACTTGGGCCAATCTTCCACTGCCCAAATCAAAGGGCAAAATCAACGGCCGACAGAGGCCTTATAATCTAATTAAAGTCAGATTTGCACCCTGAAACCTCAGGTCATTCTGTAGCCTTCCTAGGGGCAACTCAAGCTTTGTTAACCATGCGCTTGGCCCTGACAATCATCTTTTGCTTAGTATGAGCTCTGAGCTGCCTCAGAAACAAAATGACCCATGCCGAGGCTTTTGTGCTGCTCTCCTTGGAAAACCATGACAACTGTCCCCCAAACAGGGATATATCAGGGTCAACAGGAGCTTTGGTATCCCCTGGATGCTGCGCCTGGCTGTTAATCCAAATCTCGTGCATTTCAGAACCTCCCAGTTCATCTCCACATGAGCCTGACCCAGAAGAATGAGACCAACAACTAGTCACAGGCAGCATCTGTCCAGAGGTGGAAAACTTGCCCCTGGACGGAGACATGAAAATTTGGAGACACAGAGACCTTTCTATAAAAATCTGTAGAGACACTGAGCCCTTCCTATAAGGACACCGCAATCCTACACACTCAGTGCCTGGAGCAGGTGCCCGGGGCCTCCGGTCAGCCCTTTGTGTGCAGGGACAGCTTCTGTCTCTGAGCCTCGGCCGCCACTGTTCACAGTTCCTGTGACCCATAATTGACCCGGTGGCTCTGAAGCTTTTCTGCACAACCTTCCACTGCCGAGAACTAGGATACGACCTGTGCCACCTCCCGGAAAGAGCGTTTACCAAGCCATTGTTCCTGAAGGAATTTGCTCAAGTTATAACAGGGGAGAGGAATGCTTAAGACTTTCCACCTCTGGGCTTCAGTAGAGAAAGAAAGAGAAAGGAGAGAGGAGGGGCAAGTCCCAACACCCCGTTCCCTTTCCTCCTCCCCTGACTGGCCCCACGTAAGCCAGAACCAAGTGCCAAACGTAAGTTGCAGGTGGCCAGGTCTCTCGAAGGAGAACTGTAGGGGCCACAGCTCCCAGAATTCTTGGGTCAGTCCCTTTGGAAAAGCTGAGTTAGCTCTTTCACATCACCCTCACCGAAGATAATCTTTATCACGTGGATTAGTGTGATGACCCCAGACCCTCACTACCCCTGAGGATCACCTGGGGAGCTAAGACTCCTCATCCCTATGCTGCCCCTCCATCTATCTCCGAGGGTCAGACCTAAGGAATGTAGTTTGAGGTTTTGTGGTTTATAAATTCTCCCAGGAAATTCTAATATGCAATCAAGACCATGAACCCCTGGTTTTGTGCACAAACCTCAGAGACACCAAACGGTCTCAACTAGAGCAACTGACATCTGGAGATCCCATTGTCTGTAGTGGTATTATTAAATTATTATTATTTTAAATATATTTTATTGATTTCTTACAGAAAGGAAGGGAGAGAGATAGAAAGTCAGAAAAATCAATGTGAGAGAGACATCGATCAGCCCCTTCCTACACGCCCCACACTGGAGATGTGCCCAAAACCAAGGCACATGCCCCCAACCGGAATTGAACCCGGGACCTTTTTCAGTCCACAAGCCGACGCTCCATCCACTGAGCCAAGCCGGTCTCGGCTGCAGCAGTATTATTAAATCACACATATATGTGGAGACCTACATGTAACTCACTCCTTAGAAACATGACTTAACTTTCCCTAAATGCGTATCTTCCACATCAACTGCTTTTACAGAAAATCTCATTGCTCAGGGAAACACACTCCACTTTACAGAAGTGCTATAAACATGTTATTTGCTAGAATGTTTCCCGTGAGGAAGAGTTTGAGGCTAGAAACTCAAAGTTGCTTCAGGTCTCTCAGTTCCATGAGGCTCTGGAATAGGCATTTCTCTTTCTCATGGATAATCTGACATGTACATAAAATTAAATGTCACTTAAAATAGAATTTTCCAAATGAAAACATGAGGCTCAAGAGTCGGGGCCAAATAAATAATTTCATTCTGTCAATTATCATCACATTAATTTCATGTTTTAAAAACCCAGATGTGTATATCTAATCATTCCATTTTGCTAATTCTGGTCCAAATGTCTTGACTTAGAGGAGATTTCCAAACTCTTAAAAAATTAAGAATATAGACTGTCCTGGCCCGGGCCGGATAGTTCAGTTAGTTAAAGCATTATCCTGATACACCAAGGTTGTGGGTCCCATCTCTGGTGGGCACATACAAGAAGCGATCAATGAATGCATCAATAAGTAGAACAAATCAATGGTTCTCTCTCTCTCTTTCTCCCTCTTGCAGTTTCTGACCAATTCTCTATGGTTATAACCAAGACTTGATGGACTCTTTCTCCAAACTACCTTCAAGTTTTCTGCCTCTGGACAGATACTGTGAATCTTATCTTGACTGAATAGCCAGCATAGATTCTCTTATATGCCCAGAATTCCCATGCCTTTTATTATCTGTTGATACAATTTTCTTTGGAAGGAATATTCCTCTTTCTTTCATCTGGAAAAAGTATACGTGTCCGTCCAGATTCAGTTTAAAAGCTGCTGCTTCTAGAATGGCTGGCATGGCTCAGTGGTTAAGTGTTGACCTATGAACCAGAAGGTCACCAGTTCAGTTCCCAGCGAGGACACATGCCCTGATTTAGGGCTCAATCCCTGGTGCATGGTGTGGAGAAGGCAGTCGATCCATGATTTTCTTCCTGGGTGTTTCTATCTCTCTCTCCCTCTCCTTTCCTATCTCTCTAAAATCAATAAAAATCAATTTTAAAAATATATCTGACATGTAACATTACATAAATTTAAGGCCTACAGCATGTTGATTTGACACTATATTGTTACGTATAGGCCATTTTAGCAATTATGATGTGAAAAGTCTAAAAGTACCAGAACTTTATGTATAGTGTGATCTCAATAGGGGAAAAGAGAATTAAAGAGTAGTTATCTTTGAGTTTAGGGATTAGAGGTGAGTTTTTTTCTTTTATATATTTCAATATAATTTTAAATAGTTTAAAGATAATTTATACTGATTAGTCAAAATAATTATTCAAGATTATAAATAAAATGTTGGTATTATTCACATTATAATACACAGTCACATATAGAATGTTTATAACACCTCTTGCAGGGTAGATCAATGGTCCATTTCTCAATGGGCTGCGCCTTTCTTTGTATTATATTGTGATTTTAGACATTTTTATTCTGTTAAACATTCCAAATCTCACTTTTGTTTAGTAAACAACATGGTAAATAAGAATTGCCTTTCAGGTCTCACTAGTTTCCTTTATCTTCTCAATGTCAACCCTAAGGATACATCAACACAAAGGTAAGTTAAAATAATTAGCCTAAGAATTAGACCAAACATGCTTTTAAGAAATACAGCCTAAATACCCATCAAATTTACTAGCTAGTTCTTTAACCCCTGTTCTTGTCCACCTTTTCATATACTCACAGCTCTGGGCAATCAAAAGAAGAAACATTGCTAAATATTCCACTCTCTCTACATCTATGTTTACACTCAATCTGTTTAGAAATCAGGCCAAAATAACTAGTTCAAGAGTGAAAAACATAACTAAGGAATGACAGGATTGTTTAACATTATGAAACTTACTAATATAACACATCCTATTAATTGTTCAAATATCAACAACCACAAACCCATAATTATCCAAATAGAAGACGGAAAGCTATTGGATCATATTTTATACTTATTCTCAAGGGAAACTCTGAAAAAAAATGCAAGGGTACTATTTAATAAGATAGAGAATATCTATCATAAGCCAATAAATAGCATCACAATGCATATAAGTATATAAATTCAGTAGAACAAGTAATTTCCCAAAATCCAACCAGTATTATATAATACTTATTTTGGAAGTCCTGGGCAATACATACTATGTAAAATATAAATGCAAGTCATACATATGGTAAAGAAAAAAATGTGTCATTATTTTCAGATGATATATTGGTTATATTAGAAATTCCAAAAGGATCTACTGAAAACATAAAAGAATCATTAATGGATTTAGTAACTCAGATGAGTATCTTATGTAAATCCTTGTCAATAAACATTAAGTAGAATGGATAAAATATTTCATTCATAACAGTGCTAAATGAGACACCCTAAAATACCTAGAAATAATACTAACAATACATATCCAGGTATAACTTTATGTCAGCAATTATATTATAGTTCTATACTATATTCTGAAACTAACTGTATTATATAATGAGACATCAAATTGATGAGTGGTAAAGGTAGTCATATTAAAAACAACATAACTGCTGGTTTAAAATATTTTAAATAAAAATTTCAATGAGTTTCACAAGTACTAAAGAATATAAGAAAAATTAAAGTCACACCTGTCAGAATGGATATTACCAATAAGACAAAAATAACTGTTAAGGAGGATGGAGAGAAAAAAAGAACCCTAATCCACTGCTGGTTCTTGCAGGGCCATGAATGAGCAGGAATGACAGAAAGGACTTTGGAGAGAGAAAATGATAATTCCATCTCATTCTAACGTTGGAGTCAGTACAAATGGTAAACATTTTTTGGGAAGCAATATTGGCCATGCTTATTTTTTTAAAAAACCATAAAACACCTTATATTTAACTCAGGAATCCCATTCATGGAAATATATTCCAGGAAACTTATTCTTCCCCAGGTTCTGATTATTTCAAACATTTCCAGTCTCCAAAAATCTATATATATATATAACCCCACTATGCAAATAGACCAAACGGCAGAACAACCAGTTGCTATGAGGTATGCGAACCACAAGGGGCATGCACGGAGCATGGCGGCTGTTGGCAGCAGATGGCAGAGTGCAGAGCATGGTGGGCATCTGTCGCAGCTGGATGGTGGAGCAGGTGAGCTGGGGCACCAGACCAAGGCAGGGTGCTGGTCGCTGTCATCGGGGTGAGCCTCTGGTGGTTGCTGAAAATCCTTTGCTCCCGCATGCCACAGTCCTGCCTGGTGCTTGCACTTGCTGTCAGCACCAGCCCTGCTCACACCCACTGCTGGCACCACGTGCCAGCCCTGATCATTCAGAGCCATCAGTAGGGTGAGCAGTGGTGGTGGAAGTGGGGCTGCCAGCTGACAGGGGGTGGGGGCCTTGGTAGGAGGGGCTGGGTGTGGGCTCAGAGGATGGGCAGAGACTCACCACTGTGCCTACCACAGCCTCATGGCCCACAGTTCTTTTCAAGGTGCATGAATTTGTGCACTGGTCCCCTAGTTACTTTATAAAAAGGTAGTTCTTTCAAACTCTTTCCTCCTGCTCTAGGCTAAACTAACCCACATTCAGAAAAACCAACCTTTTACGTAAAGTCTCTTTAAGGTCTACATGTTGATGCAGCATCTCACGTTTATACCCATTCGGGCCTCCTGCCTCTCCCTCTCTGGGGAAGGTGCCCTCTTGCTGAAGAAAGTCACTGCCCAGTGATCTCACACTTTTGCCTCTTCCTTTCTCCACCAGAATTCCACTCCATTATTTCTCTTCAAGTCTAATCTTCCATTTCTCCTTCCCTTTGACAGTTCAACCCACTCAAAAAGCATCCATCGTTGAAGAAACAATAGAAAAAACTCCCCCCTGCCCTTCTTCCTCCCATCCTTCTTAGCCAACTTTTCTCAAAAACAATGCGTTCCTTGTACTCACTGCCCTTCTTCACTTCCACTCCCGAAAACAGGTTCCATCACCTCACTCCTGTTCCCCTGCTTCCGCTGGACACTGCCCTGGGAGGTGCCACCAGCGTGCTCATTGCTGCTACATCCTCTCACAGAGCTGGCCTTTTGCTGTGGGTACGTCTCAAGGGTGGCCTTGTTCAGAGAGCACACAGCGCCACCAAGGAAGTAGTAAGCGCTCCGCTTTCCTCTTCGCGATGAGACCTGAAATGACCCTCTTCTCTATTTGGGGGGGAGGTATTATAAGCTTCTTTTAAAATAACACCTGCAATGTCTTCGCTTGGATGAATTCCGTGTGCAATTCCTAGAAAAACACATTGGCGTCCAGGGAATGTGTCAACAAGCAAACAAGCTATGATTGGAAGAGGAAATCTTCAGGGTGCAAGGCGCAGATTCCCCAGAGGGAAGGGCGGGAACCTCCAGGATATATTACCTGGCAGTGGACCTTGTGACAAAGGGACAGGGCTACACCAGTGAGGGGAGAAAGGGCATAAAAAAATAGAGGGAAGTGGACAACATACTCTCATTTTTCCTAACTTAGTCTAATGGTCTACTGAAAGGTGGGATATGAATGGGCTTCCTGGTTTCTTGGCGGGGAGACCTGCCCGTCTTTGTTCTTGACAAAGAGAATTCCACCCTTGTGAACCTGATATCACAAATAGACTGTTTTATGAAATGGAAATCCCCACCGCCACCATCACCAAAAAAAAAAAAAAAAAAAAAAAGTATTTGCTAGGCGAGAGATGCCACCTTTTATTCCTCGCTGATGCATTGAGTTTCCTCACAGTTCAGCCTGCCAAGGTGCAGGATAAAGTACATACAGTAAAATTATACAGACTTGCAAAAATTCTGATTTGAATTCAGGGTATTAATAGCAGAAGGAATGTTCTTCTGGGAGTAAT
>PVJN01026546.1:27500-28934 GCA_004026805.1 Lasiurus borealis | reverse complement strand
AATCATTTCATTGGTGAGATAAAAGAAATGTGAGTGTGAATATGGTGGAGTAATTTACTTTTATAGCATTAAAATGAACTACCAGGGTAGATTAAGTTCTTCAAAGTATTTGCTACTTCTCTCTAAGGAAGGATTATATATCCCCACTCACTCCTTTGATATCGGGCTTTGCTGTGTACACTGCAATGAAGTGAAATGGCCAGTGGGTGAACAGAAGTTTTAAGAGTCATTGAATGATCTGCTACTTGCCCCCTTTTTCTTCTTTTATAAGATGAAAAAAATCGCAGTTAAAGGCTGTTCCCTATATCTGGGTCTACACATAAAGGTTCATGGAGCAGAGCCACAGCTGACTCTAATGAAAATGCACAATAAGTGAGAAATAATCTCTGCTGTTTGTGGAAACTGGAATTTTTTTTTTGAGAGGTTGTTTGTTATCACAGCATAATTTGGCCATAATGACTGGCAATAGTCAAATTTCATAGGTTTCATTCTGTTTGGAGACTTGAAACACTCACTTAAAAATGATGAAAGGACACCAGAATGAAGTAATTCTCTAGTAGGAATATTGCTAAAGTAAAATTGACCATTCTGTCTCATTCCTATAATCTGGTCATTTTATTGTTTTGTTTTGCTTTTGTTTCTGTGACAATAGTAGAGGCTAAGAAAAGGAAAGAAGACAGGGAAAGGGAAATAAAGATGAGCTGACTGGAGCTGGGATAATGAATAGGGATAAAAACAGATCTGTAATTAGAAGGAAAAACAGATACATTGATAATTTTGAATTTTGGAAGATATATGTTATTAATTCTCTTGAAAATAATGCTGTAAGGGGTCCATTCTGTAGTTTGGGTAGGATGAAAGGAAAAACACGAGGCATCCTTGCACTTGGCTCTATCTACACTTCCAGATAGCATACATTTTATGTCTACACACCCCCCCACCCCCCACACACACACCCACACACACTCGGTGAAGATAAGCTTTTATTTCCTTCAATTAAATTAATCACACAAACAACCAAAAATGCGTTTAGGTATTTGAAAGAAGTTTTTGTGTGGTTGCCTACTTATTTCTTTCATTTTGGGTGAAGGCACCAGGATTCTTGATGGTCTCTATTTCTTAAATTTTATACAAATGTACACTAGTGATTCACCAAAGATCATATACAACTTTTCACACAATTCTTGAAAGAATAGCCACCATTTAAAACGTACTTTTATGTGAGACGCTGTGGTATATTTCATGATACATAGGCTGTAACAATAAGATGGATAGCCTCATCGACAAAATGAGGCTTAGAAGACCAAGCTCACTGATGAGTCAGGAATAGCTTAAATGAAAATGCATGTGGAGTACATAGCATAATGTCTGGCACAGAAGAAATAGGAAAAAAATTGTAGCTAATATACACCCTGATATAACACTTCCTCCTAC
>PVJN01026546.1:0-25000 GCA_004026805.1 Lasiurus borealis | reverse complement strand
GGAGAAGCCTGTGCTATTCTGGTTCTTTGAAAGTTTTACTGATAATCTGAGTTGAGTCATTTGGGCAGTCACATGTTGTTGAGTGAGAAGTGAATACTTGACTGAGGGTTGGCCAAATATGCTCTCTCAGGTATGAGATGGAGAACACCAAGGAGATAAGGCTGATCTCCTCACTAGATGGTTTGGAAACCTGGGAGCTACAGGGTGGCCATCTTCCCCTTGTATCTAGACGGAGAAGATAAAAAGCCAATTCGATTTTATTTCCTACTTGAGGCCTGGTGTACAAACTTCATGCACTGAGGTGCGGGGGGGGGGGGGGTGTCCCTCAGCCCAACCTGCACCCTCTCCAATCTGGGATCCCTGTGGATTGGGCCTAAACAAGCAGTCAGACATCCCTTTCACAATCCAGGACTACTGGCTCCCAACTGCTCACCTGCCTGATTGCCCCTAACTGCTTCTGCCTGCCAGCCTGATCACCACCTAACCATTCCCCTGCCAGCCTGATAGACAACTGGCTGTTCCCCTGCTGGCCTGATTGTCCTCAACTGCCCTCCCATGACAACCTTGTCACCCCCAAATGCCCTCCCCTGCATATTCCCTCTTTATTAGGTAGGGTTTTTCTTTAACATATTGGACAGCCCTAACTGGTTTGGCTCAGTGGATGGAGCCTCGGCCTGCAGACTCAAAGGTCCCAGGTTCGATTCCAGTCAAGGGCATGTACCTTGGTTGGGGGCACATAATCCAGCTGTGCAGGAGCCAGCTGATTGATGTTTCTCTCTCATAGATGTTTCCAGCTCTCTATCCCTTTCCCTTCCTCTCTGCAAAAAAGTCAATACAGTATATTAAAAAAAAAAACATTTAAAATTCCTCCATATCTTCCTGGTTGGTGTGACTCAGTGGTTGAGACCCCAGGCTGCTGCTGCTGGGAGGGGATCATGCTATAGAGCTGCACGCCCTTTCCAGGCTGAGACCTCAGGCTGCAGGTTTGTGTGTGTAAGATCACTCGGTGGGTGATCTTTGTTTTTTAGAAAGTGTCAGGAGGGCTTCTGGGCAGCATTCCGCCAGGCTGCTTACTCTGCTGGCTCTCAACAGGAGCCCTCTCTGAGACTGGGGGACTCCAGCAGGGCTGAGAGGACTGGGCGTCGCTATCTTGTGGCTATGGGTGCTGCCATTTTTGTTGCAGAATGATGGTTAATTTGCATATTACTCTTTTATTAGATAGGATGTGGCTTCGTTGCTCTTCCCTATTTTTATGGAAATGTTGTATGAAGAGAGAATGCCAGGGATGATTTTCATTTTTCTCTTCTGGATCTCCTCTTCATCTCTCTTTATTCACCCTGCTTTGTTTCCAGGAGGATTATCCCCATCTCTGATTCTGCATGACTCCCCTACCCTCTTGGCTTCCGGGATAGGGTTAGTTATTATAAAGTATCATTGGGAGATCAAAACATGAGAAGTTGGAGTAGTTATTTTCTTGCCTCCTTCCCCTGAGGCTACAGATTTGCAGAGGCTGCCTTTCTGTAGCAAGGTCACAGATCTTATAGGGTGATTTTCTCCTTCAACAATAGCTACAGATCTCACTCTGTTTCAATAAATGTATCCCAGGTCTAGCAATAGGCAGATTCTAGGCCTAAAGGAAAAAGATGAGGGAGCTTCATCTTTCCTTGTTGGTTTCTCTTAACCCTGTACTCAACCTTTGTAAGTAATTCACATATGCCTTTGAGAGTGCTTTCTTTTTCCTGCTGAGATCATGAGACTGTTACGTGACCTATCCTCTGGAGATTCTAATTTCTTTTGGATCCTGACTGTGAAACAAACTTAGGATTTTACAATAAATTTGTTTTGCTTTAATTAGTTAAATGCGTCTCAAAACCAAAGAGCCCTTACAAATAAAGATTGAATTGCATGTATAATAATTACTAAAACCTTTTCCAAAATAGGATAAAGTTCACCAATAAATCAAATGGTATGTTACTGTGTTCACGGTACTATGATATGTGATACATTTGATTTTTTAAAAATCTTATTGAGGTATACTTGGCATATAACGTTGTATTAGTTTTAGATGTACATGATGCTTTGATACATAAATATATTGCAAAGTGATTACCACAATAAAATTTCATCTCACATCATTACATTTTTAAAATTATGTCCTTTAACCACTTTTACCCATTTTGTTCACCCTAATCCCCATTTTGAGCTTTTTTTCATGTGTGTGTGTGTGTATGTGTGTTTACGTATGGTGAGAATCTTAGGCACATAATCAAGTAACAGCTATAGGATTTGGTAGCTAACTGGGAAAAGATAGATGATGGCCAAGGTTTTGAACCTAAATTACTAGGAGAATGGAAATAGCATGAAAACAATTGTGGATATGAAATGTTAGCTTTGGTATATGACTGAACCAGCTGGTAAAATTGAGCAAATGTCTTGGAGGCAGCTGCAAATATGAATCAGGAAAAAAAGTCATTGTTAGAAAATTTCTTCAAATATATATGAAGCTAATATCCTATTTAATAAAAGAGTAATATGAAAATTGACTATATCTCCACTACACCCACAAGCCATGCCCACCAGCCAATCAGAAGCAAGTATGCAAATTAACCCAACCAAGGTGGCTGCATCCACAGAGCGAGCAGGAGGCTTGGGTTTCCCTGATAATGGAGGAAGCCAAACTTTCCACACATCCTGGCTGGCCTAGACCTCCACTCAAGGCTACAAAGTTTCAATTATAGAAGATAAATAAATCCCAGATACCAGGGCCTCCGCTTGGGTCACTGGGGTGGGGGTGTGGCTGGCCTGCAAACCACAAGCTCCTCACACAGGCTTCCCCACATCCCAAGGAAACCCCCACCCTGATTCAGGGCCCATCAGGGCCAACCAGCCGGCCTCCACCTGAGCAATATGCAAATTGATCATCACTCCAATACACAAGATTGCTGCCCCCATGTGGTCAAAATGGCTTCCCCCCTGTGGACACAAGATGGCCACCACAAGATAGTCAGCAAGGGAGGGTGGTTGGGAGGGACCAGGCCTGAAAGGAAGGGCAGTTGTGGGTGACCAGCTCATCAGAGGAGGGAAGCCTGCAAGGGAAGGCAGTTGGGAATGACCAAGCTGGCAGAGAAGGGAAGTTGGTGACAACTGGGCCTGCAGGGAAGGGTGATTGGGGAGACCCAGGCCTGCAGGGGAGAGCAGTTGAGCGGGACCAGACCTGTAGGGGAGGGCAATTAGGGGCAAACAGGCTGGCAGGGGATCAATTAAGTATCAATCAGGTTGGTAGGGGAGTGGTTAGGGGGTGATCAGGCTGGCAGGCAGAAGTGATTAGGGCCAATCAGGAAGGCAGGCAGGCGAGCAGTTGGGAGCCAGCAGTTCTGGATTGTGAGAGGGATGTCTGACTGCCTGTTTAAACGGGCATATGGACATCCCTTGAGGGGTCTCAGATTGGAGAGGGTACAGGCTGGGTTGAGGGAGCCCCCTCCCCCCATGTCAAATTTTGTGCACCGGGCCTCTAGTTTTAAATAAAGATGTTACTTCAGGATTTTAACAAGGAAGCTGAAATATGTTTAATAGTTAACTAGCTAAAAAACACACACACTACAAATATAAAATGAAACAAAATATTTCCCAACCATGTTCTAAGAGAAATGAATATTGGGGGAAAGAATGAGTGCTTGTGTATGTTGTGTTCTCTGTCCTTTACTGTGCCAAGGCAATGAAAAAGTAGCCACCTGATAGAAGTGCCCCCAAATTGGATTTCCATGTTCCATTCAGCATGAACACATTCCTCATTGTTTTCCCCATGACCTTCTCTTCTTCCTTATACCCTCTGGTGAATGGGCCTTAGGAGAAATGAACTCATTAAAATATGTGGCTACCTAATGAGATAATAAATAATGCAGCAATCTTAGTCCAACTAAAGATACTTGTTATTTCTTCTATTGACTTTGGCAAATATTTAAAAGTCTCCAGAGAAGAACCTCCTAGCCAGTTTTAGCAGATCTATCTATCTATCTATCTATCTATCTATCTATCTATCTATCTATTTATTTTACCTGAAGTGTATTTAGAGTAAAAAAATGACAAACTTATAAATTGCTTTATTTTTCTTACAGGCATTTTAAAGGATATCTCAGCAAATGGTATAGCCAAGTTTATCGGAGGCACTAAGCCCATCAGTGGAATTCTCCATATCAGTAGAAATCAACAAAGCCTGTCTAATGCTCTCAACTTTTTTCTTTAAGCTTATTTGAAATCTGTTTCCTTACCTATAAGATGGAGGAGCTGAGCTACATTTTCTAGGTCTTCTCCTATTTGGGTTACTAATTTCTAGTGACAAGTCCAAAGTCACAAACTTAATGACAGCACCAGACACTTCCTGTGCAGCAGCAGGAGAAAGAAAGTCTGATTAGAACAGGAAATGGCTGCTTTTGGGATTAGAGCCATCAGGTGTGGATACTGCTCCCAGTACCAATTACTAGTTGGAGATGAGACAGTGACATTTTTTGTTCCCTGTTTCACAAATGACCAAAGTAAGTCCCAAACGCCATATGTTTTATAAGACTATTCCAGAGACCTGCATACAATAGGTGCTTTGTCATGTTCCTTCCCACTATATTAGGAAGCTTCTTTTGGAACAGTTTTATGATAATTATTGTTATGTTGAAATCAAGCTTTGAGTCACCACACTTTAGTTTATAAATAGATTAGGCCCTCAATGGTCCTTTAGAAATTAAATGTCAGTGAACATTGAGACCAAATTCTAGCTTTATTTTATACTAGAGGCCCAGTACCCAAAAATTCATGTACTGGTGTGTGTGTGTGTGTGTGTGTGTGTGTGTGTGTGTGTGTGTGTGTGTGTGTGTCCTTCAGCCAGGCCTGCCTCCTCTCAAAGTCTGGAAGCCCTCAGGGGATTTCCTACTGATGGCTTAGGTCTGTTCCCTGTGGGGAGTGGGCCTAAGCCGCAGTCTGACCTCCCCCTGTGGGAGGGGACCAGGCTGATCAGGGGAAGGTGCTGCCCCCATCACCCCACTGCTGCTGCCACTGCCAGCTGCCATGGTCACCTGCCCTTGGCTCTAGCAGCTGCCCTCGACCCTCGCAGCCACTATGGCTTTGTCCGGAAAGACATCTGGTCTCTTTGGTCTAATTAGCATATTACACTTTTATTAGTATAGATCTTTTGAGAGAGTAGAAGGGAGAGAGTGGGTAAAGAGAAAGGAAAGGAGAAAGGGTGGGAGGGAGGGATAGAGGAAGAGTCAGAGAGAACATCAATATGAGAAAGAGACTCAACCGGTTGCTTCTCCCATGTGCCTTGATGAAACTGTAGGGTCACAGATGCTGGGAAGTTGGGGGTCATTCTTACATGTGCTAAGGGACGCACCGATTAAAGAGAGCAGTTGTATTTTTGTGATGCTGAGGCACAGGATGCAGAGGGGAAGAAGGAGATCAGACTGAGTGGGAAATCTGGGACTAGAGTACAATAGAGGATAGACTGTGCTACAGATATGGTAAGGGCAAAGGGGAGTCACTGAAGCAGTATAGATAGAAAAGAGAAGGCAAGCTTCCTGAGGGTCGGGGACTATCTAAGACATATTTGTCTCCTTCATGACGCCTAATGGGCTTCTTACATGCAGCAGGCCCTCAGTGAATTTCAGTTAAGTGGTGAAGCTCCCTTAGTTCCAGTTACCACATGATAGGCATGGATGGATCTTAGTTGAATTCACAGCAAGATAGTAAATGTTTGGAATTTTTTGTTCTGAAAACAAATTTCAGAAGTGCAACCTTGTATTTCATACAACTTTGTTCTTCAAAAAAATCACTGCCATATAATACTTTTTGTCAATTAGTTAGATTGCATTCAGTTAATGACATATGTAATTAGCCATCTCATATTGCTCGGAAGGGTACTAACAAGAGGTAAAATGAGCTATTTTCAGTGGTTGTAAAACTACTGAGCCACAGAAACAGAGGCTGAGACCCTGTTAGGGCTCAGAGGAAATGGAGCTGAAACTTAAAAAATGTACCATCACAAATGGAAACTATTCCATAAAAGGACAGAGAATTTTAATCTTAAATGGGGGGATAATGCCATTAAATTCTCATAAATGGGTTCACTTTTTGTCTACCACACTCCCAAACCCCAGTTTTCATTTCCCCAGAAAGATAAATATTAAACCAAAGGAGGTAATTGCTTAGTTTCCTAAATCTAGTGTTTATCTTATCAAACTATAAGAAGTTGGTTAGTAATTAAAATTTAACAACCAGCTACATAAGAGTATTAATAGAAAAGCTAACATTTATTTTGTGCTTACTATGGGCCAGGTGTTTTTTGAAGTTTTCTACATGTATTCTCATTTAATCCTTATAGCAACTCTAGGAATAACAAAATGGAATAACTGATTGATTACATATTAATAAGGAAAAAATTATTCTCTGTACCCATGCCTGTGTCTCTTGAGCTGTGCTGTTCAGTAGCCATTGCCACATGTATCTATTTAAATTAGAATTAATATAAATAAGACATTCAGTTCTTGCATCACAGTACCCAATTCTAATTGCTCAGTAGCCCTGGGTGGCTAGTGTTACTGTACAGGATAACACTGAGAACATTTTCATTATCAGAGGAACTTCTGTCAGACAGTGCTATTCCGTATCTTTATTTCAAATTAAAAAACTATTTTCCAAAGCAGTTAAGGGAGTTATTTAAGATCACACAGTTTATAACTGAGACAGCCAAGACATAAACCTAGGAATCTTTACCCATCACATGCACTGCTATATCATACCTGATTTTACCAATGTACAGCAGAAGGGATACAGTTATAACCACAGCCTTGGCCATAAGTGACCTGTTAACACTCATCTCAAGGAGGGGTATGACTATGAGAGGATTCAACTCCAAAGGGTGCAGGCTAGAGTTCATTACTCTCCTTTAGAACGCCTGAATGTTAACTCAAATGAAAGAGCAACGCAAGGGAACAAGAGGATGCCCTGTATTATGGGACAGACTGAGAAGTAGTGGATACAGAACTGAACCTTCATACCATCCTTCAAGGTCCAGGGAAGCCCGAAGGCTTCAATGAGCTCTGTCTTTCCTGCTAGGATACCCTGCGACATTTTTATCACGGCCTTTATTCAGCACCTCTGAGGAATGGCTTGTGCCAAAAACCTGGCTGGGGCCTGGAACTTGGGAATCCGTTGTAAATGTTTTCTGATTTGCATTTTCAGTGTGATTTTCTTTGATTTAAAAATTAAGACACTTCTTATGTAATTACCGTTATATGATGTCTTTCGTACATATGTTACGAGTGTTATGTTCATGCTCTGTAGCCCTAACGGTTTTCATTTGTACCTAATATTTTATGCACCTTTAAAAAATGAGTGCTTAAAATATTAGAACTTGTGTGTTGTCCCTCCACCTTTCTTTTAAATCTGTGAGGATAGCAGGTGTTCTCAAACATTCAAGCACGTGGGATTCCCACTCCAGGGCAGGAGCACATTCATTTGCTCAATGTGGAGCAGGTCAGTAATGATAGATAGTAATGCTCCAGGAGCGCCCATCAACCTGTGATAGCTGAGAATCGGTAGGTGAATAAATACCTCCATCTCTTTGCTCTGCATGGGACAGCTCTGAATTGGAAACTCACAGTGAGGCTCACCCTTGGCTGATCCCCTCTTTTTGGGGAGGGGCAGAACCTAATACTTGCTTCTAACTACTAATATGGCAGATATGATGGCTTAGTAATGCCTGTGGGACTGTTATATAAGGCAACACCTTAGCAGACTGCAGTGAGAGGTTCTCCTGCTGGCATGTGAAAGAGGGCTGCATGGCAGGGAACTGCAGTTCATCTCGAGGAACTAAAGTGTGACATCAGCCATGTGAGCTTGGAGAGCACCCCAAACTCCAGAAAGAAATGCAGGCTGGTTTGACATCTTGTTTGTGAGACCCTAATTAGAGAGTCCAGGGAATCTGTGCCCAGATTCATGACCCATGGAAACTGAGATGATAAATGCCTATTGTCTTAAGCAGCTATGTTTGCAGTAATTTGTTAGCACAGCAGTGGAAAACTAATACAAGATTCTTCCAGAGCCTCCCAGAGGTCCCAGGGGGACCGAGCCCCAGTTGTTCCCAGTGGTAATTTGCTCATTATTGTCCCATACACAGGCTTCCTTCTGTTTTCTCTCCTACTTCCCTAGTCTCCTGCTGCTACTTCTTGGAGTCAACTTCTAAGTAGAATACTAGAACTCAAATAATTAATTCTGGGTCTGCTTCTGGTAGAACCCAACGTAACACTAGCATTTTTTAAATTTTTAAAAAATTGCTTTATGGAGATATAATTCACATGTGGTATAATTCACCCACAAAGTGTAAAACTCAAATTTTCATATACACTCATGGAACCATCATCACAAATCAATTTTAGAACATTTATATCACCTTATAAAGAAGTCCATATACATTATAGTCACTCCCCATCCCCCAACTATCTCAGCCTGAAACAATCCTAATCTATAGTTCCTGTCTATAGATTTACTTATCTTGGATATGTCATAGAGATGGAATCATAAAATGTGATCATATGTGACTGATATCTTTCACTTGACAATATTTTCAAGGTTCATCAGTATCGAATCATGTATCAGGGAAGCCCCAATACTTTATTATATGAATCTACAACATTTTACTTATATAATCACCCATTAATGGGCATTTGGGTTGTTTCCACATTTGACTATTATGAATACTGGTGCTATGAACATTTTGTATGTTTTTGTTTGGACATGTTTCATTTCTCTTTGGTGTATACCAGGGAGTGGAATTCCTAGGACATATGGTAACTCTACACACAACATTTTAAGAAACTGCCAAATTGTTTTCCAAAGTGACTTCATCATTATACATTGCTACCAGCAATATGTGAGGGTTATAATTTCTCACATACTTATTAACACTTGCTATCTATCTTTTTGGTTTTAGCTATTGTAATAGGTATGAGAGGTATATCACTGTGGTTTAAGGAAGTATGGACATTTTAACAATATTAATTCTTCCAATCCATGAACACACAATATTGTTCCATTTGTTTGTGTTGTCTTCAATTTTGGGAGGTCAAAATATTGGTATTTTCATAGTGCACATATTTCACTTCCTTGGTAAAATTTATTCCTAACTATTTAATTATTTTTTATCCTATGATGAATGGAATAGTTTTTGCTCTTTTTAAGCTGTTTTGTTGTTAGAACATAGAAACACAAGTGATTGCTGTAGGTTGATTTTTATGTTCTGCAACTTTACTAAGTTTGTTGATTAGTTCCAACAGTTTTTTTTTTTTTGGTAGAGTCTTTAGGAATACACACACACACACACACACACACACACACACACACACACACACAGGATATGTATATATTCTATCTAATATAAATATCTAATAAAAGAGTAACCTACAAATTGACCGTACTTCTACTACACCCACCAGTCAATCAGAATGAGTATGCAAATTAACCCAACCAAGATGGCTATGGCCACAGAGAGAGCGGAAGGGAGGCTTGGGTTACCCCTGGCAATGGGGGAAGCCAAGATTTCCACACACCCTGGCTGGCCCAGGCCTCTGCTTAAGGCAACAAAGTTTTAATGGCTGTTCTAGCAGGAGGCTTGGCTCCACTCCAGGCTACAAAGTTTCAATTACAGAAGATAAATAAATCCCAGATACCAAGGCCTCTGCTTGGGTTGCTGAGGGGCGTGACCATCCTGCAAACCACCACAGGCCCCTCACCCAGGCCAACCCATGCCCCAAAGGAACACCTACCCTGATCCAGGACACCCTTCAGGAAAAACCAGTTGGCCCCCACCTGTGTACCAGGCCTCTCTATCCTATCTAATAAAAGAGTAATATGCAGATTGACCATCATCCCAACACACAAGATGACTGCCCCCATGTGGTCAAAAGATCCTGCCCCCATGTCGACACAAGATGGCCACCTCAAGATGGCCAGCAGGGGAGGGCAGTTGGCTTGCAAGGGAGGACAGTTGTGGGTGATCAGGCCAGCAGGGGAGAGAAGTTGGGAGGGATTAGGCCTGCAAAGGAGGGCAGTTGGTGGGGGTGATCAAGCCTGCAGGGGAGGATAGTTAGGGGTGACCAGGTTGGCAGAGGAGGAAAGTTGGGAGTGACTGAGCCTACAGGGAAGGGCAGTTGGGGGTGACCCAGGTCTGCAGGGGAGGGCAGTTAGGGGTGACCAGTCCCACAGGGGAGGGCAGTTAGGCATCAATCAGGCTTGCAGGGAAGTGGTCAGAGGTGATCAGGCTGGCAGGCAGAAGCAGTTAGGGGAAATCAGGAAGGCAGGCAGGTGAGCAGTTGGGAGCCAGCAATCCTGGATTGTGAGAGATGGCTGCTACAAATGGCCAGCATGGAAGGGCAGTTGGGAAGGACCAGGCCTAAACAGGCAGTTGGATATCCCTTGAGGGGTCCTAGATTGGAGAGGGTTCAGACTGGGTTGAGGCACAACACCTTGTGCAACTAGGCCTCGTGTGTGTGTGTGTGTGTGTGTGTGTGTGTGTGTGTGTGTGCTGGAAATAATAATTTTATCTTTTCCTTTTGGATTTGGGTTCCTTTTATTTCTTTGTTTTGCCCTAATTGCTCTATGTAGGACTTCCAATACTATGTTGATTAGGAGTAGTGAGTGTGGGTACCTTTGTCTTACTCCTGATCTAAAAGGAAAAACTTTCAATTGTTCACCATGAACTATGTTAGCTGTGGATTTGTCATATATGGCTTTTATTATGTTGAGATATATTCCTTCTAGATCCAATTTGTTTAGGGTTATTGTCATAAAAAGAGTATTTTGTCAAATGCTTTTTATTCATTTATTTAGATCTTATGATTTCTATCATTCTATTAAAGTGGCATGTTACATTTATTGATATGTTGTATTGAAACATCCTTGCATTCCAAATAAATTCCTATCTGTCATGATGTATAATCCTTTTAATGTGTTGTTGAATTCAGTTTGCTTATACATTTTTTTTGGTCTATAGTTCTATTTTCTGAAGTCAGTGTCCTTATCTGGCTTCGGTATTAAGGGTAGTGCTGGCTTTATAAAATGAATTTTACAAAGGGTTCCCTCTTCAAAAAATTTTTTTTGAGTGTTTGAAAAGGATTGGTATTAATTCTTCATTAAATATTTAGTGTAAATTGTCAGTGAAGTCATTTAAGGTCCTTGTTATTTTGAGTCTTTAAGAAAATTGTTCATTTTATCTAAGTAGCTTGTTGACATAGTTATTTATAGTATTCCTCTGTAATTTTTTTATATATGTATATTTTATAGTCATGTTCCTTCTTAATTCATGGTTTATTAATTTGAGTCTTTTATTTTTATTCTTGGTAAGTCCAGCAAAGTATTTATGAATTTATTGATTCTTTCAAAGACCTAGATTTTTCTCTATTCTTTTTCTATTATGTAATTCAGTAATTTCCTCTATAATATTTATTCTTTTCCTTTGTTTGGTATGGTTTAATTTCTTTCCTTTGATATGGTTTAATTTCTTTCTTTTTCAAGTGTCTTTTGGTAGAACATTAGATTATTAACTTGAAATCTTTATTTTTTGTAATATAGATGTTTATAGTATAAATTTCCCCTTTCAGAACTGCTACAGCTAGCTCCCATGTTTTACTATATTTATTTTAATTTACATTTATCTCAAATTCTATTTAAATATAGAAGTTTGCTTTAAAATAGTTTTATTCTCTTCCTTTGTGCTATTATTGTCAAGCATCGTGGGGCAGCAGAAGCAAGATGGAGGAGGGGGATGGAGGTTTTGAGTGTGGAGCTGCAAGGGGTCGCTGAAGCAGAAGAGCATTGTGGGGTGTGGGCAGCTGAGACCAAGGAGCCTCATGGGGTGGGGGCTGTGAGCATGGAGGTTCACAGGGCAGAGGCCATGTGAGTGACGCTGGGTGGCAAACATGGCCCTGATTGCAGCTAGGGGTAGGGACCCTAACTTGCACAATTTAATTGTGTCCTGGGCCCCTAGTTTATAATATAAAACTCCCTAATTACATATAATGTTGAACATTTTTATAGGTTTACTTTCTATCTGTATATGTCTTCTTTGGTTAAGTGTCTAAGTTCTTTGGTCTACTTTATTATTTTTTAAAAATATTTTAATTTCAGCAAGGAAGGAAGAGAGATGGAAATAATCTATTCTAAGAAAGAATCATTGATTGGCTGTCTCCTTCATGTCTAGCACTGGGAATGGAGCCCACAACCCAACATGTGCCTTGACCAGGAATTGAGCCATGACCTCCTGGTTCATAGGTCAATGCTCAATCACTGAACCATGCAAGTCAGACAGTCCACTTTTTAATTGGATTGTTTTCTGAGTGTTGAATTTTAAGAGTTTTATTTATTTATTTTTTTGGTATATTTTGGATTCAGGTCCTTTATCAGATATGTTTTACAAAAATTTTCTTCCAGTTTGTCACTTGTCTTCACATCATCTTATAAATATGTTAAACAAGATAGAGGTTTTACATTTTAATAAAGTCTAAATTAATAATTTTCATCTTACAAATTGTGCTTTTGATATATCTAAAAACATATTGGCAAACTCAAGATCACCTAGATTTTCTCTTATTTTATATTGTAAAAGTTTTATAGCTTTGTGTTTTACATTTATATATACCACCCATATTGAGCTAATATTTGTCAAATGAGTAAGGTCACTGTGTATATTCTTTTTTGGTGTGTATATGTCCAGTGGTTTCCATACTTATTTCACCTTTCGATAACTTATGCTTCTTTGTCAAAGTTTAGTGAAATGGGTTTGTATGAGTCTATTTATAGGCTCTTTGTTACGTTCCATTGATCTCTTTGTCTATTTTCATTATTACAACAGTTCTTGATTACTATAACTTTATAAAATGTCTTAAAGTTGAGTAGTATTAGTCCTCTGATTTTGTTTTTATATTTATTTAATTTTGGTTTTTGTCTTCGCCTGGAAATACTTTTGCATTAATTTTTAGAGAAAGTGGAAGAGAGGGAAAGAAACATTGTTGTGAGAAAAATACATTAATTGGTTGCCTCCTGCACATGCCCCAGCCAGGGCCTGAGCCAGGGAGGAGCCTGCAACTGAGATATGTGTCCTTAACTGGAATTGAACCTGGGACCCTTTAGTCTACAGGCTGATTCTCTATCCACTGAGCAAAACTGGCTAGGGCTGACTGTTTTTTGTTTTTTTTTTATGATCATGCTTGCTATTCTGGGTCTTTTTTCTCTCTATATAAAATTTATAATTAGTTTATTGATATGCCAAAATAATTTATTTGTGATATTTATTGGTTTGCATTGAATCTGTAGATAAATTTGGGAAGAATTAATATCTTAAGAATATTGAGTATTTATTGTTATTGATGAAGTTGGGGTATCCTTTTCACCACTGGATACTGGGGGTGAAATTCTTACCTTGAAAAATTTTTTTCTGAGACTCAAATGGAGGATGAGTGATTTTTATTTGCATGGAATTACATCCCCTAGGTTTCCAAAGTTCCCTTCCCTTTGTCCAATTATGAAAGTGTAGCTTGGGTTTCAGTAGAACTAGAAGCAAAGCTAGAGTCCAGAGTTTCTGTCCCATATTGTAGCTACATCCAGGTCAGCATCAGGCTTGTTGTAGTCTATAAGCCCATTGTGTGTGGGGTTCACATGGCCATGGGCCATGTGGGGGGATATAAAAGAGCAAAGGGAGCATGTCCCCTGCAACAAGGTTCCAAGAGAGCCAAGAGAGTTAACTTCTTTGTTCAGAGAATTAAATATCTTAAATTTCTTGGGCTTACAATGTCCATTCCTCTTCTGGCCAGTGTCCTATTCCCAGGTATGACTGATAGAAAAGTACCTTCCCTATGTCACCCCAAAAGTTGTAGCTTCCTGGGCAAGCTGCCTCAATGACATGCCTATAATATTTGGCCTTCCCTTTGCTCCTTTCCTGCTATCCTATATAATAAAAGCCTAGGTGACATCATGTCATGTCATCACAAGATAGCCGTCCCAAGATAGCCATCCAAGATGGCTGCTCAAAAATGGTCACCACAAAATGGCCAGCAGGGGAGGGCAGTTGTGGGTGATCAGGCCCCAGCAGGGGAGGGCAGATGTGTGCAACTGAGCCAGTAAGGGAGGGATGTTGGGGGCAACCAGGCCAGCAGGATAAGGTGGTTGAGGGCAACCAGGCTGGCTGGGGAGAGCAGCTGGGGGCCATCAGGCTGGCAGGGGAGGGCAGTTGGGGGCAAGATCAGGCCGTCAAGGGAGAAGTTAGGCATTAATCAGGCTGGCAGGGGAGCAGTTAGGGGGCCATCAGACTGGCAGGAAGAAGCTGTCAGGGGCAATCAGGCAGTCAGGTAGGTATGAAGCGAGCAGTTAGGAGCCAGTCGTCCCAGATTGTGAGATCAGGCCTAACTGGCAATTGGGCATCTCCCAAGGGGTCCCAGATTGGAGAGGGTTCAGACCGGGCTGAGGGATGTGCCCCTCACCACCACACACAGGAATTTTGTGCACTGGGCCACTAGTTAATTATAACAGTATCACTATCACTATCTATGAGCTTGGACTATTTTTCCATTTATTTCAGAGCTTTTATTTCTATCAGAGTTTTATAGATTTATAATAAAATGTTTGATTTTGAGGGATGTGTTAATATAAATGGTAATATGTTTTTAATATCAAATTTCACTTGTTTATTGATGATTTTTAGTAAACAATTGACTTTTTATGTTAACCTTGTATCCTTCAGGCTTGCTATATTCACTTATTAGTTTTAGGATATTTTGGTCAATTTTTTAGATTTTCTTTAGAGACTATCATTTAATCTGCAGACATATTTCATTTCTTTATAGTCTGTATACCTTTTATTCATTTTTTTCTTATTGTATTAGCTAAGAATACAGTATTGTTCAGCAAGAGTTGTGAGAAGTGACACCTGCATTTTTGAAGGATAGTTTAGCTATTATTTCTTAGATTTTTTTTTCCCCTTGCTCACTTTTATGTCTCTCCTTGTGGCATTCATATTGCTTATATATTGGTACACTTAATGGTATCTTACATTTCTCTGAAGCTCTGTTCATTTTTGTTTATTCTTTTTTCCTGTTCTTCAGATTTCATAATGTTAATTGATATGCCTTAAAAGTTCACAGACTTTTAATTTTGCCAATTCAGATCTACAGTTGATCTCTATAAAAGATTTTTCATTTCAGTTATGGTATATTTCATCTATAGAATTTCTATTTGATGTTTTAAAAATATAATTTACCTGTATTGATATTCATTGTGATGAAACATTGTCATCATATATTCCTTCATTAAGCATTATTTCCTTTAGTCCTTTGAACATATTCATAATAGCTCCTTTCAAGTCTGCTAAATTTGACATCTGTGCCTTATCAAAGACTATTTTTGTTGCCTTCTTTTTTTTCCCTTCCTTGTATCTGAGTAGTACCTTCTTGTTGTTTTTCATATTTCATCATTTCTGTTTGAAATCTGGAGGTTATATATATATGATATGCAAATTGTCCCCTCAGGAGTTGGACTGGGAGACCAGGAGTTCAATTGCATACTATGATGTGTACTGACCACCAGGGGGCGACATAGAACAATGGAAGACCCAGCCAACAGCCAGGAAATGCAGGCCAGGGCTGGCAGCCAGAGGCTCCAATTGGCCCTGATTGCAGGCCAGACCTAGGGACTCTACCTATGCATGAATTTTTTAAAAAATATATTTTATTGATTTTTCACAGAGAGGAAGGGTGAGAGATAGAGAGCTAGAAACCAATGAGAGAGAAACATTGATCACCCATGCATGAATTTTGTGCATCAGGCCTCTAGTTTAGATAATATACTGTAGCAAGTCTGGACACTTATTTCCGCTACCATCCTTCTGGAGTTCATTGTTTTTGCTATTTTGCTTATTTAATTTGTTGAATGACTTGCATGGATAATTTCATTGAAGTTTATTGCCCTCTCAGTATGCAGTCTTCAATATTGTTTCTCAGAAGGTATACCCTTGGGCATGTTCACAGTCATTCAGACCCCTTTGCCTTCCATCCCAGGGTTGAAAATGGTTGAATGAAGAGAGTCAATGAGAAAAAAAAAGGGGTGGGGGGCATCTGTAATCCTATGCAATAAAGAGGTAATATGCAAATTGACCATCATTCCAACACACAAGATGGCCACCCCCATGTGGATACAAGATGGCCTCCACAAGATGGCTGGCAGGGGAGGGCTGTTGGGGCCTATCAGACCTAAAGGGGAGGGCAGTTAGGCGTGATCAAGCCAGCAGGTGAGGGCAGTTGGGGGCAACCAGGCCTGGAGGGGAGGGCAGTTGGGGGTGGCCAGGCCTACTGGGAAGGGAAGTTAGGGGTAACCAGACCTGTAGGGGGGGCAGTTAAAGGTGACCAGTCTGGCAGGGGAGGGCAGTTAGGGGGTGATCAGGCTAGTAGGCAGAAGTGATTAGGGGCAATAAGGCAGGCAGGCAAGCAAGCAGTTGGGAGCCAGCAGTCCTGGATTGTGAGAGAGATATCTGACTAAACGGGCAGTCTTATATTCCTCAAGGAGTACCAGATTGGAGAGGGTGCAAGCTAGGCTGAGGGGAACCCTCTCCTCCTTACCTGTGCATGAATTTCTTGCACTGGGCCTCTAGTACTTTCAATAATAAAGATAGATAGATGATAAATAGATAGATAGATAGATAGATAGATAGATGTCTTTTTTCCTGGTCTCCTTGTTACCTGGTTTTAACTGGGTTGTCTCTGTTGCTATTACATCTAGCTTCTAGCCTACAGTATCTGGTAATTTTTCTATTGTTTTATTACAACACCGTGAAGCATAAATTGTTCTATAGTCAATCCAATTAAGTCCAGGCTATGTTGCAGGGGTTGTCTTTGAGGTTTATTCCAACCCCAGGAAAGCTTCTTAACTATCTCTTTACCTGATTCTCTCTGTGAAACTAGTTGGTCTATCATTTTGCTTGTTATTATGAAGCTACCACCAGTTGCTTAATTGCTCACTGTCATAATCTAAATTGTTTTTGTCATCATTCTTGGCTTGAACTTCCTTGCTTTGCTCCAAATAAAGTCAGTTCTCACTGGGAAAGCTTTGAGTTTCTGTTATTATTGCCTGCCTTTCCCAATGACAGAAATACTATGTCACTCTCCTGGGAGTGGGAACTACAGTCTGCTTCTTTCACTGACAATTCTGCTCTGTAAGCAGGTCAAGAGTGGGGGTGGAAGCTGCTATTCTTGGCTTGCCCCTTTCTGCATGAAATGTCTACTCTATGTGTGATTTGGTACAAAGTTGGATAAGATATCCACGTTCTCTTCTTTCAGTTCCTGGAGCAGAGATTCTACCCCATTAGTGAGGGAGGGTGGAAGAAAGGAGCCCCACGCTTTTCAGCTGCTTTTCTTGGAAAAGAGCTTCTATAGCACCAATGTATGAGAATGAGAAATGTTGGTGGTTTCCCTTTATCTTGGCTGCATATATCATAGTAGGGTTTTTAATAACACAGAGTTGGAGGGCAAGGAGAAAGGGCAAGGAAGCATTTAATGGCTCTAATGCCACAGATTCTTATCTTTTCATAAATATTTAACAGATTTTTTTGAATAAATGTTTCTACATTTGTGGTATTCTCTTAGAAATAAGAGAATTTTCTAGAAAATTTAAATTATTCATACACACACACACACACACACACACACACACACACACATCTGAATGGCCAGATTATTATGATCTCTGAATGCATAAAAATCTGGCCACTCAGTGTATAATCCCATATAATAAACAGCTAATATGCAAATTGTCTCCTCACCAGTAGTTTGACCAGCAGGCAGACTGGCCAACCACTCACATCCCCTCCCCCTGGACAAGCTGGCCAGAACCATCCATACACGAATTTATGCACCAGGCCTCTAATATATATACACACACATATATATATATATATACACATACACACACACACATATATGTATATATATCCTCTGAATGCATATATATTATGCATTCAGAGATCATAATATGGCCATTTAGTGTATATGAGTAGATATATATGTCTATACATATATCATCAGTTATGCTTGTTTTCTCTTAGCACGGTTCTACAGAGCTCTTCATACCACCTTCAAGGAAGTCTTGTCACCCACTCCTATTTATTTTATACTCTCATTTTCCCCCTTAATACAGCTTTATGATTCTTTTTTTTTTAAACATGTCATGTTTTTATTGATATCAGAAACAAAGGGAAGAGAGAGAGAGAGAGAGAGAGAGAGAGAGAGAGAGAGAGAGAGAGAAACATCAATGACATCAATGATGAGAATCACTGATTGAGACAAAGCAACTAGCCACCCCCCCCTTTTTTTTTTTTAATGAATCAGAGAACAGCATGGGCCTACCTTGGTCTTAACTTACAATCCAGGAACTTTTGCAATATTTGGAGAGAACTTTGTTAATAAGACTTTTCAGGATTGTATTTGTTAAAGAAAATGAGGATGTACCCTGAGGAAGACTCACTGGATGGGGGATTAAACTATGCTTCAATAATGGTGCAGGTGAAGGGTGATTAACACTCAGATTTGAGAATGTAAAACAAAGTTGGGGGAAAAGGAGTGTCTCATGGCTCTAAGAAGATGGAACAGTCTTTTTTTTTAAATATATTTTATTGATTTTTTACAGAGAGGAAGGGAGAGGGATAGAAAGTCAGAAACATCGATGAGAGAGAGACATCGATCAGTCACCTCCTGCACGACCCCCACTGGAGTTGTGCCCGCAAGCAAGGTACATGCCCCCAACCGGAATCGAACCTGGGACCCTTCAGGCCACATGCCGACCCTCTATCCACTGAGCCAAACCAGTCTCGGCTGGAACAGTCTTTTTATCAGTTTGGAAAGATACATCAGGCATCAGTTTGGAATGCTTTGTAGGTGGTCTACAGGTAAGAGGCAGGAATGTCACAGCACCATTTCCCTCTTTCTCTTCTCCAGATACAGATATAGTCTTACCAGCACGGAATTCAGTATAAGCGCTAATAGCTCTTGATGTTGGGCAGGATTCCCTAAGTGGAAGCATCAATATCATTAGTCATTTGTATTTTCTTAGAATGAAACATCTGTGATTTAGTACATTGCTAAACTTTCTCATCTGGTAAGACATGTCTCACATGCACACTGCTGTAGAGCCTAAGACCATCGGAAAACAGATATTTACATTAGATTCATTAACAATAGCAAAATTACAGTTATGAAGTAGCAACAAAAATAATTTTATGGTTGGGGATCACCACAACATGAGGGAATGTATTAAAAAGTCACGGCATTAGAAAGGTTGAGAACCACTGCCCTAGGGGGATGGAGATGCTGAAGGAGAGTTTCCTAGTCAGAATTCCTAAATATTTATGGCATCTTAGTTGAGTATAAAGGGAAAACTGGTGCTTTATTGGGGTGCCTTTGTTCTGGCCATTGCCACTCTGTCAGGAATCCATGCTTGCTTCTTGGTATGATGAAATTAAGGTGTATATGAGGCCTATGAGGCATTAACAGCCGAGCCGCTTTGGCATCTTGAGGACTTTAGCACTACTTGTTTCCTTCATGGAAGTGAGTGTTTTCTGGAAAGCTCTGAGGGCAGAAGTGAAGCACACATCTGGCTTTGCACAGCCCTTTACAGATAAAAAAAATAGTAATGACATAAACAGTAATAGCTTTTTTTTAAAAAAAGAACAGTTATGTTCACAACAAAATTGAGAGAAAGGCACAGAGCTTTCCCACATATCTCCTAACCCCACATATGCATAATCTCCACTGTTATCAACAGCCACTGTGGTATGTTGGTTGCAATTGATGAACCTATGTTGACACATCCTAATAATTCAAGTACATAGTTTACCTCAGGGTTCACTTTTGGTTTTTTACATTCCAAATATGTAATACAGCCATCATTTTCATGCCATACAGAGTATTTTCACTGCCCTATAAATACTGTACTCTTCCAATTCATCATTCTACTCTTGCCCACCCTCCACCATAATAGCGTCCAAAAGTTACTATGTACCAGTAAACATTTTGAAATACCAATGGGAAGCAGACCTTTTCATTACCTTCACTTTACAGGTGAGAAAACAGAGATCTAGAGGAGTTAAGAGGCTTGCACATCTCATGATTAAGTCTAGCAGGTGGAGAAAGAGGGGATCTAACTTTCAGATCAGCAGTGTTGATCAATACCCTCATCTGCAGAGGTTCTTAGAAGAGAGTATGGATGACCTTGGTTGGAGGGAGGGATACAGTGGCTAGGGAAACTGCTTTACTACTTAGAGAGACCTCAATTCCTTTTTGTATGTGCCAGGCTAGGGTGTCCTAGAGAAACTGTTCACACTTATTTGTGTTTTTGTATTGTTTTTTACTTTTTCATAATGTAAAACATAGCATTTAATCAATAAATATTTCACATTTTTGTTTCAAATTGCTATACTTTTCATGAGTATTAAAAACATATTTTCTTTAATCACATTTATAGGTGTTATCTAATATTGGAATGAAATTTACAGAAAAACTCGGCAGTTTGTTTGCTATGATTCCCATATATACACCAAGAGAAACATTTATCCGTACTATAAGTGCTTATGTTCTTCATAACATTTCTATTGTTTTACTTATCTAACTTTGAAAGAAAGCAATTAAGTTATATTTCTCATTTTATTGTCAACAGATAATCTATAACCTGCTGGATAGTGTTATAATGATTTTATTTACATCTTTTCTGAGCAAAGAGAATTACTATTATTTACCATAGAGTAATCATATTTAGAGTGTTTTAGAAGGAAATCTTTGTTCTCTATACCATCTGCCAAATTTGTTTATTAACACTGTTTTAAAATGATAAATCTCCAAATATGTTGCCAGCCCAGACTTTTCTGCTGTGCACTAACGACACTTGTGATTGTAATATCTCCTGTGGTGGACACTGTGCTGTATTGTCCAGATTTCTTTTCAGGACTAAAACACCTCTTACTCTAGTCATGGGAGTGTTCACAGCAGTCAGTCTTTCTCAGGGACTGTCCTGGCTGAAGAGAGGCATCTCTCTCAACTTCATGCTCCTTTCCGGAAGAAGCTTACTATTTCCAATAACTGATCAATATAAAGGTATAAACGTCTGATGCTCTCACTCAAATGGGAATAATTGGGAGGGTTGTTTCATTTTCTAAACCTTCCATAGGGATACCTGCAGTTTCCATTGAGTCTCATTGCTGCCTAATACTGCATTTCCCCCTTCCCTTTATCCTGAGCTGATTAAGGGCATTTTCTAATGTACCTCATGCATGTTAATCTCCACTTCAGAGTTAACTTCCCAGGAAATCCAACTTGAGATACTGACAGATCATGAATATAGTGTGCCTAGACATAACAATGGTTTTGGGAAAGAGGCTTTTATTATATTTGCTAAACAAGTTAATGGCACCATCATCCACTTTAACACCCAAGGAAAAGATCTGGGAGTTGCTCTGGACTCTCTTCATCACTGTTATTGCTTTGGTGACCAGTACCCTTAACTCAAGTTCATTTCCAAATACTTCTTCTTCTCCCCATCCTACTGCCACTTTTTTTGGCTCCCATATTTTCTGCCTGCCTGGAGCAGAAGCTTCACAACTTATTGTGGATTTGTAGCAGATGCTGTCAGTGCGCTGCTATATCCCTTGACATTCACTCTTCCCAGACTTGCCAAAGGCTTGTTACAGTGCGCACCTGCAACTCTGTCTGAGGCTTTCTCTGGCCTCTGGAGATGGCTGAGTTTGTGTTCCAGGAACTTGTGGGAAGTTAATACTCCCAGTAGCAGTTATCAACCATTGTCGGATGGGAGTTGGTAGGTAGAAAACTCTGAGGCATATGTTACATGGTCTCCTGAGGTCCCTGTGGATTTAAACTTTAGTTTCCCATAGCTGTAACCTTCTCAATAATGTAAAGTTCAGTGACATCCTTCCTGTCCCAGCCTTTGTCATTCCTGTATCAGTGTTTTCTAGCATCAGCTCCCCTAGGAACTGTCTGTGACAAGAATCTTATCTGATGCGAGGTTGCCCAGAAGGAGACCTGGAAATAAAGGTGTAAGTGCAGGGAGTTATTTGAATAAAACACAAATGTGATTATTTCATTGTCTTATTTAAAAATCTAGGCTGTCAAAGGTAAAGTTGAAAGTCCTTAACATGCCATCCAAGGCCCTTCATGACATTCAGCATGATCTTTGCTGATTCCTTGAGCTAGCAGATCAGAATCATGGCCCTTCTAAATAATTCATAATCATCTCTTACTTAGAAGGTAAGTCCTTGAGCAGCAAGTCTATCTGGTTTAGGTTAAATATAGGATGCATCTGATCCCTCTATGAATAGTTCAAACAAAACTTAATTGAGGTAAGAAATAAAGTAACCTCTATTCTAGACACACAAAAATGTGTGTTTCTCAATGGCACTTCAATGATAAGTTTTCCCACCTTCATCCTCTTTTATTGGGATTTGGACTAAAATCTCTCATTAGTTTTTCACAGTTGAGCATTTCTTCATAATAAAGATTGATGGAATTTTAGAGTTCACAAGAAAGCCACGGTGGAAAAAAACAGGCATTCTTTCTTTTTCTATGCCTTTAACTTGGCCACTAGCATCCAAATGGCACTGAAACCCAAAGCTCAATTTATTAGATTAAAAACAAGGCAAGGTGTTACTATTGAATGAGTATTTATGAAACACCTACCATTCAACGGTGTGAGAAATACAGAAGAGATATTTCAGGCCAGGTAAGAAGGCTTGAAAGAAAAAAGAGACTAAGCTTGAATAGATACTAAACTTGAAAATTATGAATTTGCCTACTGCTTTTTTGCTGAACTGTTATTTAATCCTGTTCATGCTGTGAAACATTGTCTACCACTTTACACATAAGACAATAATCTTACATTGAGCAATTTACACACCAACACTATTTCCTCAGGGTGACTTTCTGACTCCATTATCTGTTTTCCAGAGTGTCTTAGAGTTTTCTTTAAATATACAATTACTTGTTCATTTACTAGTAAATTTATTCTCCCTCACTGGATTAAAGTCTCAGAATAGTTGGGACCACATCTATATTTTTTAGAATGATATTCTTAGTATCTACTGCCTGACACATGAGGGGGACTTAATAAATATTTGTTGAACAAATGAATACTCAAACATGACAAATCAAGGGACTGATCTCAGATCTGATTTCCCACCCTTATGTACTTTACAATGCATACTTTTAGCAGATTAAAAGGCAAAGATAGTAAAACACATATCTATAAACTTGGTGCTTAATTATTGATTGGCAATGTTAAAGTGAACAAGCAGCCACTGAACACCCTGATCAAATCTGTTGGCCTTTGTATCATTAAAAAAAATGTTTTTCAGGCTTCATGGACTGTGGGGCAGAGGGGATTCTGAGTTAGGAATTCACCCCATGTGGTAAATTCAGGACATGAGCTTCTTAGTGATGGACTTTAATACAAACTAAGTTAAGTGTACAGACTGCTATCTAAAATCATTCACGCAGTCCTTCATTTATTTATCCCTGCCTGAGCCGGTGAGAAAATTTTATTTCCTATGACAGTTGTTACCACTGTGGCTTGTTTTTTTTAGGTTAATCCCTGCATGGCTACAAGCCTTTATGGCTGCCACAATCCAGATAGTAAATGTAGATAACATTTGGTCAACGACTCTCCACCCCCTGCCCTCAAGAAAGAGCCCCAACAGAAACCCCCCAAACTATAGGTTCTTCTATTTTTAGGAAGAAAGATTTTCCCAGGAGCCTTATGCAATGATTTCTTCTCAGGAAAATATTACTCAGATTGGGTCACATTTTTATATTTTAGTGGAAATGTGGCTGGGGAAATGCAGATCTGGCATTTTTAACTTTTTTTACCACATATTTTTCCTAGTGGGTTTTGTTTTCTCTTAGAGAGTAGCTGGAATATAGACAACCAAAGGTGTCTCCTATAGGAGCTCCTACTCAGTGGAATGCACCAACTTAAATTTGTATTAAAAGGTTTAATTTTAAAATTGGTTTTGGTAATAATTGAAGGGATATTTAATCATTTAAATAATTTAATGGCAAACAAAACAAAACAAAACAAAAACTGCCCTGAAACTGTCTGTCTCTAATATGCCCTATTTTTTTTTCTAAAAATGAGTTGTGTTAATTCCACTGCTCTCTTTTTGAGCAGATTGAGATCCAAAAAGCAGCTGTTCTCCATAAGAGAAAATCCTGGAAGATCAACCAGAGGTTCAATTGAAGATCCTCTAAAAATGCTATTTTCCCCCAATTTTTTACCTTTTACATACTTGGATTCTTAGAATTTTCTGATTTTATCATGTATTTCTTACATTTGTCCTTCTTGCCTTTGCTCCATCCAGTGTCTTAGAATCTTACCAATCCTTCACAGGAGGAAAGCCATAGAACTGGGTCTTGAAGTCTTTCATGATTCCCCTTCCTCTAATTAGACTGTTTTCTGTGACCTATATCATTAGAGTTGTGTTCCTAACTTCCTCACAATCCATGACTTCAAATATTCCAAAATAATAGTCTTATCTATCCTGATATTTTTATAGCTTAATACCCAGTGTAGAATTATGCCTCTTTCCTGTAGCCATACTATTTGCAATATTACTTACAGACTCTACTTATTGATAGGAGAAATTGCAGTTTTCATACCTCTTGAAATAGGGTTGACTTGTGGCCTGCTACAGTCATTGGTCAATATACAATGACTTAAAGTTTGTATATAAAGTCCATCACTAAGAATTTGTGCTTCAAGAATCTATGCTCTATTCTTATTTTCTGTCAGATTATCCTGGGCTTGTTTTTACAGCATAGCAGAAAAGAAGTGTGTGTGTGTGTGTGTGTGTGTGTGTGTGTGTGTGTGTGTGTGGTGTGTGTAAGGAGGGGGAAAGAGAGAGAGAGAGAGAGAGAGAGAG
>PVJN01026545.1:0-28994 GCA_004026805.1 Lasiurus borealis | reverse complement strand
GCCTATATGGCTCCCCGATAAAGGAGCAGGATATGACAAAATGGCTTAAAGAATATCCTGATGCCTGGGCAGAGAAAGCCGGACTAGGACTAGCCAGGGATCAACCCCCAGTAGTGGTTGCCCTAAAGACCTCCGCAGTTCCAGTCCGGGTAAGGCAATATCCTATGAGTAAGAGAGGCATGGAGGGGATGGTTTGAGTCCTGGTTTACTCAGTCTCCATGGCTCACCACTTTACTATCGGCTGTAACTGACCCATTAATAGTTTTACTATTAATTTTAACTATAGGTCCGTGCATCTTAAATAGGGTAATTAGGTTTGTGCAGGAAAGAATAGGAGATATTAAGACTAAGTCAGATGGTCTCTAAGGTTAGAAACTACCCACAAGAAAAAGGGGGGAATGAAAGGGGAATTCTTTCCAGCTTCCTCCATCTTAGGTGACTACGTGAAAGGGCAATTCTTTCCAGCTTCCTCCATCTTAGGTGACTATGCCCCTAACAAGACAAAGAGACTTGCCAGTTACCCAACCCGCCATTAGGTAATCCAGCAAGAATGTGCCGGGAGATAACCTAATAAGGCAAAACCACTCCTTCCTGCTATTAGACTGCTTCCTGACTCCACATCCCGTACCTGCGTAAGCAGACCCCGGCCCCTACCTGGCCTATCAGGATAGGCCAACTCAGTAATTCAAACAGCTCTCCACCCCCCGACCCCCCAGTATAAAACGGTCATGTAACAAAGGCTCGGGGCTCTCAGCCTCTGCTCTGCTTTCAGAGTATGTTGTGAGCCCCAGCATGCTGGTCTGAATAAACCCTTTGTTTTTGCATGAGATCGTCTCTTGGTGCTCCGTGAGTGTGGCTTGCGTTCCAGGCTTAACACTTTAAGATATTTCTTAAAGTACAGTCAGTAAAATTTTTGGCTAGGCTCTGATAGTAGGAGAGGGAAGTTACCTGTCCTCCTATTCCAGTGCTAATTCCTGCTGTAATGCTGAACAGTACAAGGAGAGGGATTAGCTGGACTGCTCTTTTGTATTGGATGATATGTTATCAGGACAGGTAAGGACTGATTGTTGGGGGCTATGTCTATGTTGGGTAAGAGATAAATGAGAGTGCAAGTGCCTGTCTAGTACATAGGGAGACAGACATACATGTTTTGGCCACAGAGGAAGAAGATTCCCTGACTATGAAGACAAGCTGAAAGATGTAGAGAAAAAAAGGTGAGTTGCAGGGTGTGGGGGTCTCTGTCCTGATTCTGCGCTCCATATTGAGAGGGTGGCTGCAATTGCACTTCCAATAAGGGGTGACAGGTGAGAGGTTGAGATTCTTCCTGTGATCTTGTAAAGCGTAAAGGGGCCAGGGCTAGCAATGGGGTGCGGAGCGTGATAGGGCCTTTGAGTGGCAGAGAGGACGAAGCTATTTTAGCAAGAGACTGAGCATAGGTACGAAAGAGAAGGGAGGCTTGGTTTGCCTGGGCAATGGGATAATCACCTAAGAGGGTGTCAGCTCTTTCAGAAAATGTATTTCCCTTCCCTTTCTTATAAGCCAGAGTGATTTTTGCCTGGTTCCATCTCTCAATGAGTGTAAGGATGGCAACATATGCTGAAGAAGAGAGAGAAAGGCGGAGCCAGCACTCTCTGGCTAAGGCTGAATTGGTCTGAATTAAGAGGTAGAAGGTAAGGTTAAGAGTTTGGTAGAGATAGTGGGGATTTAGGACTCAAGAGGCAGAGTGTAGACCTGGGAGTGGTAGAGATTAAGAGAGTTCAGTACCAGTAAAAGAATTAGCCTTAGCTTCATCTTGTTCCTTTGCTGTGTAGGAAGCAGTGCTTCTGTGTCCCAGCATAGGCAGAAGAGTTCTCTTCCTGGGACTAGCCTGTGTTCTGGAGGCACGCATAAAAAGACAAAATGAAAATTATTAAAAGATTAAATAAAATGATTATCCAGAATACTAGAGCATTTTGCATTTAAGGGAAGATAAGAAAGATTAGTATAAGGAAGAATTCAGCAGGCCATTCTGAATTCCTTGGAGTAGTTTGATCAGCCAGGTCCATTGAGGATGATTCATAAGGGGTGTTTCTGGTCAGAGATAACCTTCTACTCAGGCTAGGCGGCTTTCATCTGATAGTGGTGAATCCAGTTGTTCAGTCCTGCAAGCTTGAGAACTGTGGGAGTAGTTAGTATAACTGGATAGGGTCCTTTTCAAATTGGCTCAGGGGCTCTTTTTTCCAGTCTTTTATCCAAACCAGATTTCCAGGTTTATAAGGACGTACAGCTATTCCTAGAGAGATGGGTAGTCAGTCAGTAAACCATCTGTGGACCTCAAAGACAGTTTTCCAAGTTCTTATAGTTGCTTCTGGATTTCTAAGTTTCTTATTTCCCCCAAATCTCCCTTTGGCCGAATTAAGGGAGAGGGTCTATTATATAGAATTTCAAAGGGAGAGAACCTACCCTGGTCCTCGGGGCACAGCATACCCAGAAGAGAACAAGAGGCAACATATCTGTCCAGGGTAGTGTTGTCTCTTGGCATTGCTTAGCCATAGCCTGCTTTAGAGTCCGTTTTATGCGCTCTACTTTCTCTGCACTCTGAGGCCGTAAACTGTATGCAGGTTCCATATAATTCCTAAAGCCTTAGTTACCTTTTGTACTATTTCTGGTATAAAGACTGGGCCACTATCAGACACTATGGTCAGAGATATTCCTTACCATGGAATTATGTCCTTTAATAATGCCTTAGTGACTTCTCTCGCCTTTTTTGTGCGAGTGGGATATGCATCGACTCAGCCTAAAAAAGTGTAAAGGGAGACTATTAAGTATTTATTTCCTCTGCTAGGCCCTACTTCTGTAAAGTCTACTTCTACATCCTCAAAGCGCTGAACTCTCACAGGTCCCACAGGACCCTGATTGGCATTGTCCTGCGCACAGAGGAAGCAACGCTGAGAAACTGAGGCACACAAGGAGTGAAGAGAGGCAATTAGGTAGTATCTGCCTAACAAAGCTTCTAGAGCAGTCTTTCCTAAATGAGTAAGTTCATGCTGCTGGAGGACTACCTTATGGGCTAACCGTTCTGGGACATAGACCCTATGATCTGGGAGTATCCACCAACCTTCTTTTGTTCTTTTGTCCTCTTCTTGCTGAGCCCATTCCTCTTCCTAAGGACTGTACTTTGGAGGTTCAGGTAAATTGGGGCCAACATGATCCATGCTGGTGCTGCTTGTCCTTTGGCAGCCTGCTTTGCTGTAGCGTCAGCACGCTGGTTTCCTTCTAACACCGATTCTTTCCCTTTCTGGTGACCTTTGCAATGAATGACAGATATTCCTTTAGGCTCTCAAATTGCTTCTAGTAACTTTAAAATCTCATTTTGATTTTCAATTCCTTTTCCTCCTGCCGTCAGAAGCCCCCTTTCCTTGTTTATATCCCCATGAATATGCAGGATAGCTAAGGCATAGCGTGAATCAGTGTAGATGTTGGCACGCTTATCCTTAATGAGTTTTAAGGCTCTGGCGAGAGCCCAGAGTTCTGCCCTCTGCACTGACCATCCTTCAGGCAGGGCCTGTGTTTCAATTGTCTCAAAGTCTGATACCACTGCATACCCAGCTCACCTTTTTCCTTAATCTAAGAAGCTACTGCCATCTGTGAGCAATACTAAGTCCGGATTCTTTTTCTTTTTTTTTATAATATATTTTATTGATTTTTTACAGAGAGGAAGGGAGAGGGATAGAGAGCCAGAAACATCGAACATCGATGAGAGAGAGACATCCATCAGCCGCCTCCTGCACGCCTCCTACTGGGGATGTGCCCACAACCAGGATACAAGCCCTTGACCAGAATCAAACCTGGGACCTTTCAGTCCACAGGCCAATGCTATATCCACTGAACCAAACCAGTTTCGGCACTAAGTCCAGATTCTTTAGGGGCTTATCTGTTATATCTGGCTGGCTAGAGTAACCCTTCTCTGGGACTTCCAGGCAATCATGCTCAGAGGCCCCCTGAGCAATGGGTAGAAAAGTGACAGAATTAAGAGTTCTCACTACTTCTAATTGTACCTGAGGTTTCTCATGTAATAGTCCTTGGTATTGGGTCATTCGATCATGAGTTAGCCAGTTCTGACCCCTAGCTTCCATTAGGGTAATAATAGAATGAGGTACTTTTACATTTAAGTTTTGTCCCAGGGTAAGCTTTATCTGCTTCTTTGACTAATAATGCCATGGCTGCAAGGGCCCTGAGACACGGGGGTCAACCGGAGGCAACTTGATCAATCTGCTTGGAGAGATAGGCTACTGGTCTTTGCCAAGGTCCAAATTCCTGGCTTACCCTGCTGTTCTCATGGACAAAACGATTAAAATCCCGTGTCACATCTGGTAGCCCTCAGTGAGCTTTGCCTATATGCTGATTAAGGTTTTCTCCTGCTTGGGACCCCATACAATGGGTGCCTTCTCTTCCCTTTTTAAAGCTTCATAGAGAGGCTTGGCCAGATCTGAAAACCCTGGGATCCAGATTTGACAGAACCCTGCTGCTTCAAGGAATTCCCAAATCTGCAGCCAGGTGCTAGGGACAAGGATAGTACATACTACCTACTTTCTTTCAGTTCCTTCCCTTAATTTTCCTTGGGTGACTCAGAAGCCAAGATACTTGACTTCCTTCTGACAAATCTCTGCCTTTTTCTTGGACACTCTGTAACCTGTTTCAGTTAACAGTCTCAGGAGGGCTTGTGTCCCTTCCCAGCACTGAGCTCATGTGGAGCTGGCTAGTAGAGGTCATCTACATACTGGAGTAGAACACACCCCAAGTCCTGTCCCGGGAACTTAGATAAATCAGATGCTAGGGCTCTACTAAAGAGACCAGGGGAGTATTTTGAATCCTTGTGTAAGTCTGGTCCAGGTGAACTGCTCCTTGGCTCCCATAGTTGGGTTTTCCCATTCAAAAGTAAAAAGGGGCTGGCTGATGGGAACTAAATGGAGGCAGAAAAAAAGGCATCTTTCAGATCTAGGCATGTAAACCATTCCGCTTCTGATGGAATGAATTCTAGAAGTGTGTATGGATTTGGCAGTGCTGCATGCAAGGTTATAACAGCCTCATTAACAGCTCGTAAATCCTGTGCCAGGAGATAGTCATTAGTCCCAGGCTTTTTGAAAGGCAAGAGGGGAGTATTTCATGGTGACTGGCATCCTTTAAGGAATCCGCACTGAAGTAGGCAGTCTAAGTGGACCTGAATTCCTAGGCATGCCTCCCATGGAATTGGATACTGGCAGATTTTTATAGGCTGTGCCCCAGGCTTTAAGTCAATTAGTATCAGGGCATGATCTTTGGCCAGGCCAAGGAGATTTCCTTCTGCCCAGACCAGAGGAAATTCTTCCTCTAATTCAGGCTCTAAAGGTGAGGCCTTTGGCTGAGGGGCATAAAGTCTCCATTCTTCCTCCCAGGGCACTGCTAAGGAAAGGATCATTGGAGAAGTCTCCTCACTTAGGTAAAGCTGTGCTGAGCCATTGGAACAAAAGTGATTTCTGCCCCTATTTTGGTAAAGGTCTCTACCCATCAGAGGTACTGGACAGTTTGGCAAATACAGGAATTCATGAATTACTTGGTGGCCACCAAGTTTTCATCTGCGAGGCCGGCAGAATGGTCTACGGGTCTGGTCTCCAGTAGCTCCAATAATGGTGACTTCCTTTCCTGAGAGAGGCGTTACTTTCTGTGTGTCTACTGAGTGTTCCGTACCCATATCAACCATAAAGTCTGCAATCTGGCCCCCAATTTTCATTCTGACCATGAGCTCATGGGAGTCCAGATGAAAAGATCACAGTCTGTCCTAGTCAGAGTCATCTGCTGCCAGCCCAATAAAGTCTGCTTCAGGTGGAAAGGGGGCCCTATTTCCTTGCTTTGCCATTTGGGATATTCATTTTTCCTGTGCCCTGTTTCCTTACAATAGGCATACTGGACCCGTCTCAGGCTTGTTCTTCCTTTCCCTCCTGATCTATCTTCTTGCTTCTCTTTTTGGGCTGTCTGGGGGCCCAAACCTCTGAAAGCCACTGCTATCACATTGGCCATCTTTGCATTCTCTTTTCTTCCTCCTTTTTTGCTTCCCTGTTTTGGTTGATGAAAACCTTGTTGGCTACCTCTAGCAGCTCACTAGCATTTTTCCCTGCAAACCCTTCCAGCTTCTGTAATTTTTTTCCTGATATCAGGCTGGGCTTGGCCTACAAAAGCAGCATTTACCATGGTTTGATGTCTGGGGCATCAGGTTTAAAGGAAGTGTAAATCCGGTATGCCTCATACAGTCTCTTATAGAAAGCTGCTGAACTTTCCTCAGGCTTCTGGAAAACCTCAGAGATTTTAGCCATAAAAGTGGGCTTCTTGGCTCCAGCCCTGACCCCCTGGAGAAAACTAGCCACATGAAGGAGAAGAGAAGGCAGACCCTCTCCCTCCACCCTCACACACATTCACCAGACATTCATTCAGAGTTTAAATAATATTCCACTGAATTCCTAATTCCAGATTAATTTGCCTAAGGAAGCTGTATGGCTTCTGGGCAGGTGACCAAGCTCCCCCTTCCACTCACCTGGAATGGGCTGAACTGATGGGGCCCCTACCTTACTGATTTTGTCGATAGGTCCAGAAGTGTCCGTCTGTTCTCTCCAAATGCCAGCGGGGTTCCATCTTCACTCTGGGCTGAGGTCTGGGAGCACCCAGAGTCCCCAGGCTTAATTTGCTAATTCAGCAGACTGGTACTGCCCAGAAGCCTATCAGGTGCCCTTGGGCACCAAACCTGGTCCATTTAACAGAGGCTAAAAATCCAAGCATGGGTTGGTTTTCCTGGAATTTCAGGGAACTAACAATGTTACAGAGAACCCAATAAATCAAGCAATGCTTGGAGAGTTTGGAGTCACACTTTATTCACCGGGAAAATGAAATCAAATTCTACACAAGGTTACAAGTAGAACTTCCCTTTTAAAAAATATATATATATTTTATTGATTTTTTACAGAGAGGAAGGGAGAGGGATAGAGAGTTAGAAACATTGATGAGAGAGACACATCGATCAGCTGCCTCATGCATGCCCCCTACTGGGGATGTGCCCACAACCAGGATACATGCCCTTGACCGGAATTGAACCTGGGACCTTTTAGTCCGCAAGCCGATGCTCTATCCACTGAACCAAACCAATCTCCACAGAACTTCCCTTTTTATTAAAGAGCCAGCCCTATGTGCACTTAGTTCTTATCTCACTGCTGGTCTTGAAAACAACACTGTTCTATCCAATTAAAAAATACACCTGGCATGGCATTGAAATTATAGGCATATCTAGTCTTTGGCCTAGAAGGTCAGACAGATAAGTTTATTTTCCTCATTATTCAATCAGGCTAAAGCAGACTAGACAGCACAGTTATTTTTTGTTTGTTTTTTTAGAATAAGAGGCCATCTTAAAACAACAACAACAACAAAAAAAACCACACCAAAAACAGCAGAGAATTCTAAACAGTAGTTTTATAAAATAGAGTTTAGCCTTCTCATATACCCTTTCATTAATTATCTGAGCTTGCTCTGAGGGATGTGCTCCAGCTTCTACATAAGTTGCTGTTTCACCTTGTACTTTTATGTTATGAAGATGGTTTCTTTCCTTAAGCTTCTTGAACCAATCTTTTCTAGCTTCAAATTTTTCTTCTGCAGCTTTATCAATTCTCTGAGCTTTCATAAATTAGGACTTGCTTTTGGTTAGAATTTGCTTTAAGGAAATTTTGCAGCAAGTTTGATCTCCTCAACAGACTATTAAAAATTTCTCCATATCAGCAATAAGGTTGTTTTGCTTTTCTATCATTCATGTGTTCACAGAGTTGTATTTTTAATTTCCTTTAACAGTGTTTTCTTTGTGTTCACATCTTGGCTCTTTGGTAGAAAATGCCTAACTTTTGGCCTATCTTGGCTTTTTATATGCCTTCCTCACTAAAATTAATCATTTTTAGCTTTTGATTTAAAGTAATAGATATGCAAATCTTCTTTTTATTTGAACATTTAGTGTCCCTTGTAGGGTTAGTAATAGGCCAAATTTCAATAATGTTGTGTCTCAAGAAATAGGAAAGCCCAAGGTGAGGATGAGAGCTGGATTAACAGTCAGCTAGTGGAATAATCAGAACATATAATAACATTTATCAATTAAGTTCACTGTCATAGGGGCATGACTCCCAGTACCTCAAAAAATTACAATAATAATATCAAAGATCACTGATCACAGATCACCAAAATAAATATATTAATACTGAGAAGTTTAAAAGATTATTGCCAGACTGTGACACAGGTGCATAAAGTGAGCAAACACTATAGGAAAGTAGTGCTGATAATTTTAAAAAATATATATATTTTATTGATTTTTTACAGAGAGGAAGGGAGAGAGATAGAAAGTCAGAAACATCAATGAGAGAGAGACATAGATCAGCCACCTCCTGTACACCCCACAGTGGAGATGTGCCCGCAAGCAAGGTACATGCCCCCAACAGGAATCAAAGCTAGGACCTTTCAGTCCGCAAGTCGACGCTCTGTCCACTGAGCCAAACCGGTCTCGGCAAATTTGAAGAGTACACCTTTCATTTTTAAAAAAACACAATACCTGCAAAGTATAATAAAGCAAAGTGAAATAAAATGAGATATGGCTGTCAATATTAAAACTATTATTTGGAAGAAAAAATAGACTCTCAGAGTTCTCAAGTTTATAAGTGAGGAAGGAAAGATTAATATTAAAGTGTATGTGACCAAAACACCTGTGGTTAAGTTACTATGAAATGACAAAATTTCTGAAATTATTCCCTGTTAAATTCTTAAATACAAACCCAGAAAATTCACATCATTGTATTAGCAACATTGGAAAGTTCATATATAGGAACTTTCTGTAAATTCTTTAAGTTTTACTATTTTCTTATTCTAGGAATTTTCTCTTGTGTTGACAACTGTATGCCATAAATAGTCATAAAAACTGAATTATAAATTAGAATTTGACATTTGTAAATTATGTATACAAATTAATTAGGCTATTTTAGTTTTATTTAATGTACACTACATAAAGAAAAATAACATATGTTAGACTTAATTAATATAATTTAATACAGGTATAAAATAATGCTAAGGAAAACTTTATACCACTCAAGTAGAATAATTTTCATACATAAATTAATATTTTGTCATATGACCAATATAATAGTTTAGACTTCTGAGAGTTAGAAGAGAAAACATTAATTTTAAATCAGAGAATAAGGAAAAGTTCAAGCAAGAAATGATATCAAATTTAAATAAAAAAAGGAATGCAGTTAAAACATAAACTTAAAAAAAAGATGACACCTCATTTTTTAAGGTTTGATATTCAATAGTCTTTGACTATTTAGAATATGACTAAATTCCATAATAAAACCAAACCTTTTCTTTTAGCAGTAAAATAATGGACAAAAGTTTTTGTGCTTAACTCTTAGATGAGATCTTAAAAAAGAAGTTTGTACATAATTCTACAAAGACAAGTATCTCTTTTCCTCAACTAACCAAGACACATTGAAGGGGCAAATTAGGTGCAAAAAAAACCAGTTTTTTTTTTTTTTTTCAAAATATATTTTATGGGTTTTTTACAGAGAGGAAAGGAGAGGGATAGAGAGTTAGAAACATCGATGAGAGAGAAACATCGATTAGCTGCCTCCTGCACACCCCCTACTGGGGATGTGACCACAACCAAGGTACATGCCCTTAACCGGAATCGAACCCAGGACCCTTCAGACCACAGACTTATGCTCTATCCACTGAGCCAAACAGGTTTCGGCAAGAAACAGTTTTAAAGCAGTTTTGCAATAATTGAAAACATACTTCCTGAACTGAAGTGAGAAAATAAATATTTGTTAAAACACAAAAGAACTTTGTAAGGCATATCCAGTTGTTATAGAGCAAACACTTCTAGATTCCTCCATACCCTCTGAGGATAAATAGGTACAATATTTTACAAAAGGAAGTGTGCTTATATTAATGTTGCTGTGTCATTAGAAAAAGTTTCTGATTACAATAACAGAAAAAAAGTAATACTTTTAAGACAGCAGAATTTGTTTTCCTATCAAGAATAGCTAAGTAGAAAATTTAACAAATAAACAAATACCTTGTGACCCAAATTTGACCTTTAAAAAGACAAACCTCAGCAAGAAATGTACTTGAAAAATGAAACAATGTGCAAAATATCAATGAATAAGAAAAGAAGGCTAATGAGATGCACCAGTTCATTTTGAGGATTGGTCACAATTAATATTTTATTATTAATTTTCCTACTAGTTTTCTTTTTAAAGAGAAAAAAGAGATCACATTTTCCTACTTAGATTTTTTCTATTATTTTAATTTGTTCTTTTTTTATATATAAATCAGTTCCCTTTGTAGTCACTGACTCACTCTGCCTTCCTCCTCCAGTTCTTCTATTGCTACAACTGAGAATAAAGAACTCTATCATTTCTGTGATCAGCTCTTTTGTCAGGCAAGCTGATGCAATAAATCTCTCAAAAGACGAATTTGTCAGTTACTGAAATAGCATTAGAATTCTATACTCAGCGACACTAGGCAAACAGAAAGAGCTTAGGGGAAAAGTTACATTTTAAAGTCACCAGTATGGGAAATGCATTAGGAAGAATCAGGTCAGAGAAGCAAAAACTCAATTATAATCCCCCAAATTGAGATGGCAAAAATCTCTACTGACCCATATTTCTTGGCTCCTTCCACTAGCTACGTTTAGATTTAAAATGAGTTCAAACTAGAGCTGTGCTGGCAGCCTAACACCTGCTCTCTCTTCCCCCTAGGGTGGCTGAAGTAATTATCCACCTCTACCTTCACTAGCTCAGAATCTGAGAAATGTTGGTCATGTAGAGTCAATCATTCCCATGTTCCAAGGTGCCAAATGATCATCTGGTAGTCAGAACTGCAACACTGCTGGCAGGCCAACTTATTAGTTCTTTCATTTTGAGTTTAGTCATGCCCAAATTTTTGCTGCCTAATTTGCATTTGTTTTCTATAGTATCTACGCACTCTATGAAAAGAATTATTTATTTAAACTGTACGTTCTAAATAGAAGTTTTAAAAATAATTTTTACACACGATTACATTTTAGAAACATTCTCAGTTGGAATTTTGAATCTGTCATAACTTCCACAGTACCAACGTATACTGTTTGGTAGAGAATATTGCTTCTCTTTATAAGCACATGTAGACATACAAAAGGTTAGCCAACTCCATGAAACATTTATCATATTAACCATGGCAGACTTTAATTTATAGTTCAGAACTCAGCCATAAATCTATCCTACCTGGATAAAATCATGAACCCAGGGACCAGTCATGTTATAACATCACTGTATATTATTGTGAGCAAAAAGTTATTGAAGCTTTGTTTTCTCTGACACTCTCAACATCAGAAAAAATCCCCACATTTTCCTCTCCCATTACATATTCTGGACTGGTGAAGTAGAATCATTTCTCATTGGAGGACATTGTGTTGCTTATAGTGACAATGCAAACAAATCTTTAGATCTTCCTCTGAGGAAGAGGCCATGGTGGACCCAACAGTCTAGAACATAGCTGTGCCTGAATAAAGACAAAATGATAGAAACCTCAGGTTGAAGAGTAGAAAGTTCAAATTAAGACACTGGAAACATTTTTTTGTTATAGTAATTATTACACAGTAATTATATATGCTGGTCTTAAAAGAAATGGGCTTGGATTTAGATATATGAGGAAAGATATGTATTCTGACAAAAGGAGAAATACATGAATGGGTATAAGTTGACCATACATTTTTAGTTTACACACATAACTGTAGTTTGAGGCCCAAGTCTGTATTATCAGATGATTGCTAAGTTATCAGTTAACTTTTCATTATTAAGTTTATTTAAGCTACTAGTACACAACTGTGTCCATTCCCACACAGTGTAATTAAGAACAGAGACACTGCATCTATCCCCAGACAATGTAGTTAAGAACAGATATAGACATGTTGAAAATATAGAGGGGGACAAAGTCACCCACAGGAGAATATTCTATATGTGCCCAACATTATGCTAAGGACTTTATTATAATTTAATTTAAAAATTCTCTAAAATTAATATAACTTTATGTAACTAATAAACTAAGGCCCAAAACAAGAAATTGACCTCAAGTTTACATATTTAATTTAGTAAAAGGCACTATTTATGAATATAGAAAAATGTGAAAATGGGTAAAATTACACAAGAAGATTTATACATGAAGAGAATCAAATAGTAAAGAACTAGGTCTCTAATACAGTGGTACCTCAAGGTAAGAGTGCCCTAACATACAAGATTTTTGAGATACAAGCCATCGAGTGAGCAATTTCTGTTTTGAAATAGGAGCAACATTTGAGATAGGAGTAATTGCACGGATTGGCCTGCTGCACCCGACCCACCAGTTTACCATGACTCAAGCATCTCATAGTTTCCCACACCTCAAGCTTACAGAACAAATTAAACTTGTATCTTGAGGTACCACTGTACATGATTGTTAAATTGAACATTGTACCTCTTTTTCCTATATCCATTGACATTAATATTTTCCTTTGAAATAATCATATATAATAAAAGACTAATATGCTAAGTGTCCCATTGACTGGTTGGCCATTCAACCAATCAAAGTGTAAAATGCTAATGATATGCTAAGGCTGCTCAACTACTTGCTATGATGTGCACTGACCACCAGTGATCAGATGCTCCAACTGGTAGGTTAGCTTGCTGCTAGGTTCCGGCCAATAGGGACTGAGGAAGACAAGCCAGACATGCCCTGGAGCCCTCCAGTGGTCCCTCCCTGGCTGGCCAACCTGTGTCCCTCCATGGCCCCGATATTGCACCAGTGGGGTCCCTCAGCCTGGCATGCTCCCTCTCACAATTTGGACCCCTCAGGGGATGTCAGAGAGCCAGTTTCGGCTTGATCCCACAGGCCAATCTAGTGTATATAGTAAAGGAATTATTAGAACACTGTTTTAAAATACACTCCTGCCATTTAAGGAAACAATAACTGCTAAGATGTCATGGTTACTTAACCCACTTAGAGATGCATTTATTTATTTATAGAAGAGGAAGAGGAAGGTTCATTTACTGAGGCATTTTGTGAAGAAAAGCTAATTAATTAATGCACTTTAAGCATTTGAAGTGGTTACTAATGAAGGGTTTTCAAATACAGGCAGCTAAATAAAAGTTTAAAATATCTAATTCAATTTGAAAACTTTTAGTAAAAATAATGTATTGGTACTTTCTGAGTGTGTTTATATAAATTATTTTCAAATTTGCATGCCTCTATTGTGTCTCACCATTAAATTACTATTAAAATATCTTGTATTGATGAAGATTGTAATTGTTGCAAACATAATTGAAAATATAATTATGATGCATTTTACTACAATATGTACATAAAATATAATGAAATAGTTTATAATACATCATAACTAGAGGCCCAGTGCATGAAATTTGTACACAGGGATGTGTGTCCCTCAGCCCAGCCTGCACCCTCTCCAATATGGAACCCCTCAAGGAATGTCTGTGTGCCCATTTAGACCCGATCCTACAAGCATCAGGCCTAAATGGGCAGTAGGACATCCCTCTCACAATCCAGGACAGCTGGCACCCAAATACTTGCCTGCCTGCCTTCCTGATTACCCCTAACTGCTTCTCCCTGCCAGCCTGATCACTCCCTAAACATTACCCTGACAGCCTGATTACCCCTAACTGCCCTCACCTGCAGGCCTGGTCACCCCTAACTGCCCTCCCCTGGAGGCCTGATCCCCCTACAAATGTCCTTCCCTGGAAGTCCAGTCACCCTCAATTTCCCTCTTCTGATGGCCTGGTCATCCTTAACTGCCCTCCCTTGCAAGCCTGTTTTCTCCCAACTGCCCTTCCCTGCTGGCCACCTTGTGCTAGCCATCTTGTGACCACATGGGGGCAGCCATCTTGTGTTGGAGTAATGGTCAATTTGCATATTATTATTTTATTAGATAGAATAGAGGCCTGGTGTATGGTGGGGACCGGCTGGTTTTTCTTGAAGGGTATCCCAGATTGGGAGGGTGATTCCCGTGCAGTGTCCTGTGTAAGGGGCCTGTACTGGTTTGCAGGCCATACAAGCCCCATGGCGACCCAAGTGAAAACCCTGATATCTGGGATTTATTTATTTTCTATAATTGAAAGTTTGTAGCCTTGAGTGGAGGCCTGGGCTGGCTAGGGTGTTCAGGACACTCTGCTTCCTCCATTGCCGTAGAAACCCAAGCCTCCTGCTCTCTCCATGGGTGCAGCCATCTTGGTTGGGTTAATTTGCATGCTCACTCCTGATTGGCTGGTGGATGTGGCTTGCGGATGTAGCAGAGATACAGTCAATTTGCATATTTCTATTTTATTAGATATGATATATTATTTATCTTTATAATGGACTGGATGTTTGTGTCTCCTCAAAATTTATATGTTGAAACTTTATCCTAATGAGATTATATTAAGAGGTGAAGCCTCTGGGAGTTAATTAGATGTAGATGAGGTCATAAGGATGGAGCCTTTATCATAGGATCAGTGCCATTATAAGAGTCACAAGAGTTTGTTTCCTCTTTTTGCTCTCTGCCAGATGAGAATATAATGAGAGGTCATGAGATTGCAACTGGAAAAAAAGGCTCTCACCAGAATTCAATTATTTCGGCACCCTTATCTTGGACTTTTGTCTCCAGAAATGTGAACAATAAATGTTTATGAGCCATCCAGTGTGTACTATTTTGTTATAACAGTCTAAAGTAAGACACATTTATATATTCACTTCTTCATATGTGAACCAAATATAGTAGCTATTAATGTTATGAAATAAATCTGGCACTTTAAATAAATGTCTTTAACTTTCAACAAAAACTGAAAATAATAATTAATGAGCCTTTATATTCCAAACCCTCTAATACAGTTTTGATAATAACAATAATAATACTTTGCTATCTAGTGGTTGTAAGACTGACATAAAGATATCATTTGGTGTGAGCTGAGAATAAGAAGTAAGTGATAGAATATTTGGAATATTCTGTATGAGAAAAACCAAAATAACTTAGATTAGTTAAAGCAATGAATTAGGGAAATTTTGAAATAATGGAAATAGATCTGGAGTTATGTCAATATTAAAGGCATAAAATAAGAGTGAAAGTCCATATTTTCATTCATTTATCTACTTATTCATTCACTAAATATATTTAAAATACCAACTATCCATCGTGTGTTAAGTTCAGTGTTTTAATAAATTTGTCCTCAGGTACCATTGTGGGATTTTGAAGAGGAAAATGGTTTGAGGATATCAACGTAAAGATGAGTCAGATTGAGTGTTGTAGAAGAAAACAGGGAATGATAATTACTTCCATCTCCAAATTTGGCATCTTCATTAGATCATCAGAATCAGAGAATTTCAGATATCACCTCAGAGTGACTCTCTATGCCAGTTATGTTAACCTTGATAAATCATATGTTATATATTCTGAATAAGTCTCAATACTTTCATATCTTAAATGGGTTTGATATTTTCCTTCCCAGGATTCCTACTTAATATAGATTAAAGAGTATTTTTAAAAAGTCATAGAAAAATGAAGCTCAGAGAACACCAACCAGGAAAAAAAGCAATACATAAAAACAACAACAACAAAACTAACTATGCACATTATTTTCAGACAACAAAAAATTCAAACATAAACAAACCACCTCACCTTTATAGAGGAACAAATATAAAAATTTCATTCAACTTCTCAGAAATTATTTAAGCAAGAATAGTAGAGTAACATGTCTAAAGTGTTGAAGGAAAATAAACCACCAACTCAGAATTCTACATGCTCTAAAATTATCCTTCAAATGTAATGAAGAAATACTTTCTCAGACAAACAAAAATCAAGAGAATTGTTGACAGTAGACCTATCTTGCAAGAATTGTTATAAATAGTGTTTTGGAGAGAAAAAAAAATAATATAGATCAGAAACTTGAATCTACATAAAGGCTGAACATTGAAGAAGGAATACATAAACATAAAATAAGAACATTAATATCTTATTTTTTTCTTATTTTTAAATGATACAACAATCAACAGTTCAAAATTGTAGCAATGTATTTGGTTATGCATACTATGTATATAACTTATATATTCTTGTGTATGCTTACTTATAAATAAAAAGAATGACAACAATAATACAAAGGACAGGACAGGGAATTAGAATTACTTTAATATTATAGTGAAGTAATAAAGTGTTATTTAAAAGTGAACTTAGATTCATTTTAAATGTATATTATAAAATCTTGTGTAATGACTTAAGAAAATGAAAAAAAATAAGTATACTAATATATTAAGAAAGGAGATAAATTATATTAAATGTTCAATTAAAACCACAAAAATGAAAAGAGTGGAAAACAAAAATAGAAACATAGAACAAGGGATACAAATAGAATATAGTAATAAATATGATACATATTATTCCAACTATATTTATATTCACTTTGAATGTCAATGTTCTATAAGCACAAATTAAGACAGATCATCAGAACTGATGAAAGAAACAAGACTCAAGTATATATTGTCTATAATAAATTAGCTTTAAATAAAAAGACACATATAGATGAAAAATAAATGAATAGAGAAAATATATTCTACTAACACTATTAAAAATAAAGCATGAATGAATACATTAATTTCAAACAGAACAGACTTTAAAGTAAAGAATGTTACCAAGAGTAAAGAAGAGCTCTACTGCCTGGTTGCTGTGGCTTAGTAGTTGAGTGTTGACCTATGAACCAGGAGATCACAGTTCGATTCCTGGTCAGGGCACATACCTGGGTTCCATTCTCCAGTGTGGGGCAGTCAATCAATGATTCTCATTTATTATTGACATACCTATCTCTCTCTCTCCCCATTTCCCTTCTCTTCTCTGAAGTCAATAATATATATATATATATATTATATATTATTATTGACTATATATATTGATATGCTAATTAGACTGGATCAACCGGACATCTTCCAGAGGTCTGAGGTCCTTCTGGACAAAACCACAGTGTCAGTGGCCAAGGCAGAGGCAGTTAGGGGCAATCAGGCCTGTAGGGGAGCAAGCAGTTAGGGGCATGATTAGGCAAGTGCAGGGGAGCAAGCAGTTAGGGGACAATCAGGCAGGCAGGCAGGCAGGCCAGTGGTTAGGAGCCAGCAGTCTAAAGTGAGAGGGATGTCCAATGACCAGTAAAGTGGCTGTCGGACATCTCTTAAGGGGTCACATATTGGAAAGGGTATTGGCCAGGCTGAGGGATACCACCCCTGTGCAAAAATATCATGTACCAGGTCTCTGTCTATATATATATATATACACACACACATATATAATAAAGGGCTTTACATAATAAAGGGGTAAATTCTCTAAGAACACAAAGAAATTCTTTACATGTATGTACCTAATAACAGTGTCAAACTATGTGAGGTCAAAACTGATAGAACTGCAAGGAGAAATAGATAAATCCATTATCATAGTTGGAGATGTCAACACTCTTTTCTCAGAAATGGATATATCCAACAGACATATGATCAGTAAGGGCATAGTTGAACTCAACAATATCTGACAAAAGAAGAATGAATGTTTATCTCAAGCTCACATGGAATGTTCATAAACATAGAACTCATTCCAGCAATAAAACACATCTTAATGAATTTAAAGGAGAAGTAATCATACATTGTCTGCTCTCAGACCACCATGGGATGAAACTAGAAATCAATAACAGAATGATACCTGGAAAGTCCCCAAATACACAGAGATTAAACAACACACTTCTAAATCACATGCAGTTTACACACACACACACACACACACACACACACATACACACACACATCGCAAGAGGAATTAAAACCCTTTTGAACTTAATGAAAATGAAAACATAATATCAAAATCGGTGGGATATAACAAAAGGAAGACTTAGAGAAAATTTTATAATATTGGATGCATATGTTGAAAAAAGATTTAACTGAAATCAATTATCTAGATTTTCACCTTAAGAAACTAGAAAAAAAAGAAGAAATTAAGTCCAAAGTAAGCAAAACAAAAGAATAATAATTAGAACAGAAAAAAAATGAAACTAGAAACAAAAAATTAACACAAAACCAATGAAGCCAAAAGCTGGCTCTTATAAATGATTAATAAAATTAATCACCTAATACTAAGACTACTTCAGAAGACAGAAAAATGACAGAAATTATTATTATCAAAAGTAAAATAAGGGATCATGGGTAGAAATAAATTTCCATAGAAATCAAAATACAGTGGTACCTTGAGATACAAGTGCCCTAACATACGAGATTTTTGAGATACGAGCGGTCTAGCAAGCAATTTTTGCTTTGAAATACGAGCAACATTTGAGATAGGAGTAATCACACGGATCGGCCGGCTGCACAGGACCCACCAGTTTACCACGCCTCAAGGTTACGGAAAAAATTAAACTTGTATCTCGAGGTACCACTGTATTAATAAAAGAATGATATGAACATCTCATTGCCCAAAACCTTGATAACATAGATGAATTGGAACAATTCCTTGAAAGACAGAATATATAAAAAGTCACCCAAGAAAAAATATACAATCTGAATAGGCCTATATTTATTAAGGAAAATAAAAAATATATATTTAATAACCTTTCAAAACAGAAAACAGCAGGGCCAAGTGGGTTCACTGGTAAATTCTACCAAATATTTAAGGAATAAATTATGACAATTCTCTTTATAGGGTAGAAGCAAGGAGCATACTTCTTAACTAATTCTATGAGGTTAGTATTAACATAGTACCAAAGCAGACATTATGAGAAGAAACCTGACAAGAAAAGGAACCCACAGACAACAATCTCTCATAAACATAGTTGCAACAGTCCTATAAAAATAATAGCAAATTGAATAATATTATCTTATATAATAAAGAGGTGATATTCAAATTGACCCTCACACCCTTACAAGATGGCTGTCTATGACCAGGCAGCAGGAGGGTTAGTGAGGGGTGACCAAATGACTGAAAAGCAGGCTGCATTGGGGGCCCAGGCCAGCAGGGATGGGCGGCAGTTGGGGGTCACCAGGCCAGCAAGTGTGGCAGTTGGGGGTGACCAGACAGACAGGTAGGCAGGTAAACAATTAGGAATTGGCAGTCCAAGACTATTAGAGGGATGTCGGGCAGTCAGACATCCCTAGGATCGGGCATAAACCAGCAGTCGGACATCCTCCAAGGGGTCCTGGATTGGAGATGGTGCGGGGTGGGCTGAAAGGACTACCCCCCTGTACACAAATGTCATGCACCAGGCATCTAGTATAAAAATAATTATAAACTATGACCAAGTGGGATTTATCCCAGGTATGCAAAGCTGATTCAATATTACAAAATCAATTAATGCAATTTATTATATCAACAACCTAAAAAAATTATGTAACCACATCAATTGATGCAGAAACAGCATTTGACAAAATGTAGAATCCATCATGCTAAAGACTCTTTTTAAACCAAGAATAAAGGGAACATTTTGAAATTAATAAATAATACCCACCAAAAATGTCTATAGGTAACAGAGGTTTTAATGGTGAAAAACTCAAAACTTTCCCACTACAATCAGGTACAAGGCAGGGATATTTAAGTGTCCAATAGTCACATAAAAAGACACTTAACATCATTTATCATTAGGATATAAAATAATGATATCATAATGTGATATCACTCCAAACTTATTATGACAAGTATATATATTACTTTTTAAAAAAATAGACACCACCAAGTATTAGTGACAATGTAAAGAAGTTAAAACCCTAACAGGTTGTTCATGGGCATGTAAAATTTACCGACTGCTTAAAAACCAGTTTGACATTTCCTGAAACAGTTAAGCACTACATAACTATATTACCCAGCAATTACCCTCCCAGGAGTATAGCCAAGAGAACTGAAAACACATTTACACAAAAATTTGTACATAAATACTCACAGCATCAATATTCATAATTGCTGAAAAGTAAAAAAAAAAGAACTCATGTACTACATGCATATTGATTATTATTCATCCACACAGAAATATAAAGCTATAGATACATTCTAAAAGATTGATATATTGACAGCATAATGCTAAGCAGAAAAGGATAGATACAAATGGTCATACGTTATATAATTCTATTTTTATGACGTCTCCATAAAGGTAAAATTTTATAGACAAAAACTTGTTTATGCCCTTACCACAATCTCTTTGTCAAACCCCATAAAATGTGCAACACCAAAAGTGAACTCTAATGAAACTATGAACTTAGGGTTACAGTGAATAATCAATGTTGGTTCATCAGCTGTAACAAGTGTACCACTATTGTGAGATATGCTGTGGTATATGAGGAGGCAGGGGTATATATGGAAACTATGTAATTTATGATCAATTTAGTGTGAACCTAAAACTAAAACAACTTCTACATTTTAGGAATTTGATTTTATTCACTTTTATCTAAATTTTTAAAATGAAATGAGATACAGAAAGACTAAAGTTGGGCCATCTTCTAAGCTTATATTACTTTTCAAATAGAGGATTAAGAGACAGCTTTGTCCAGAAAAAAACAACAATAATAATTGTACTATTTAACATTACATTTTCAAAAATATTGCTGTATATTTTTAATGCTAGCAAAAGATTTTAAAAGATGTGCATTTGTTCTAAATCTCCTCAATACTCACCACTATTTTATTTAACTATCAGGTGCTAAATTGAGTCTTCAAGTCATTTTCTACTAAGAAAGTAATCTGTAAAACTGTAACTAAGCCATAAAGAACAAAACAAAGTTTATATTTTTAAGGTATAAATCTTAAAATGTCAATAATACTTCTCTAAAAAAATTTCTCAAACTTCCCCAGTTTACTTCTGCTGAATTTAATAAATGTCATAAATAATATTACCTATAATAGGGTCAAAATATTGCTATTATCTAACTTTTAATCTAAGAATAGGTTGATGTTTCTGATAGAAAAGTGTAAAATACTCTTTCATTTTTAAAGAAATAATGTGGTTAATATTATAAATAATTACATATAACTCTGAAGAGTATTATTTGCATTGTTCATTTTTAAAAAATATAGAAGCAGAATATTGTTCAAATTGAAAATGTCAATGCTTAAAAGCAGTCAGGTTGCTCAGTTTCAAATGAGGATGAGTGTGGGGATTCCTCAAACTTCAGCACACTTTGTATCCCCTCGATCCTCAAAAGGATCCTACATCCTTAGGACCCTGAGCAGTAAGTTAAATATTTCAAAATCACTGATATTCAGTACAAACTCTTAGTCTTGAACTTTCTCCTATGAGAAAAATGTTATCATCAGCCTTTCTCTTCCCTCCCTATATTGGTTAGAACGGCTTCAGCGCTAAATAATTAAGTAGTTTTGTTTATTCAACTATTAAGTAATAAATACATGGTTTAAATCATAAAGCACTTTCCCATAAATATAGAATCTGGATAAAGGCATTTAACTGCACTAGTTCAGCTGCCCAAAGATGCCATCAATAAGTCAAGCTATTTCTAACTTACAGTTGCAAAATTCTTAACTATATTCCAGGCAGGAGTAAGGGAAAGTCTGAAGGTTTCTGGAGGGAGAGATGAGATTATTTTTCTTTTCCCAAGAATGAAAGCCTCAGTAGATGTCTTCCTTACTGTTGTCTCTGCCTATTTCTTCATGCCTCCTCTTATCTGGTTTACTCTTAGTGCTAAGTGGACTTGATGCAACTGGACTATGATTAGTTCCAGTGGTTTTGCATGAACATGACATGGCTCACCCTATATTTTCTTAAGTGTGCTTTTCCTCTAATTGGAATGCCATGCCTCAAATTCCTTTTTTTATTGCAATCTCAGATTTTCCTTGAAAATCTTCTCTGATCACCCTCTCCACACCAGATTAGATGATGCACCTCCTCTCTCCATTCCTACAACTTACTGGAAACACAAACAGTGTCATTCATTTTCACTGTTGCAGACTCCACTCTCATTATTCTACTACCTCTTTTAAAACTGTTCATGAATTCATTCCATTTCCTGCCCTTTTAAAAGTTGATACTTCCTGTGCTTTTGTTCTGAATTTACTTCTGTTTCCCTATAAAATGCTCTCTCTTGGGAAAATCTTATTCATTTCTCTAAATCCCAAATATCAACCTTATTTGAAAAATTTCCAAATCTATATATATTTCCAGAGTACATGATAAATAAACATCAAAATATTATAGTGGATATCCTTGTTATTTCTACCTTGTGGTGCAACAGACCCATCAGAATACAAATAACTGGTAATTTATACAACTATCACCATTTATAAATATTTTCCTTTTATGTATATATTTTGATGCTATCTCCATTAATCCCTATGCCCAAACCATGGAATTTAGTGTGATTATTTTTACCTAACAATTTCCAGACAACTTCAATCCAAAATACTATTATTAATAATAATAATAGAATGCTATTCAATAAGAATTTTAATTTTTAAAAATATTTAATAATTTAAATAAAAAGTGAGCTTAAGATAAATCATTTCATTTAGACAAGTTTACTGTTGTAAACTACTTTTTAATCATTATGGTAATTGATTCATTTGTCACTGATGAGTACTGAAGCTAGTGAGAAAAGATGACAAGTAATACAATATTTACACAAAGTATCTCTCTATACTCATGAAAGAGAGGGAAAGAGAAAAGAGTACCATCTTTGTGAAGATACCTGGCAGAATCAATTTAACATCATAAATAATGAGACAAATCACCAACCTGTACCTCATGATAAGATACACAGTAAAGAACCAAGTATCATTCTTATTATATTTTTGTCAAAAATGTATAATCTGAATATAGTCATAATAACATCAGAAGGACCCAAAATAAGTTAAATTCTAACTAACTGTATTCTTAAAAATAGTCTTATCTAATAAAAGAGAAATATGCAAAATGACCTATCCCTGCTACATCCACAAGCAGTGCCCGTCAGCCAATCAGGAACAAGTATGCAAATTAACCCAACCAAGATGGCTATGGCCATAGAAAGAGCAAGAGGGAAGGTTGGGTTGCCCAGGAGATGGAGAAGGCCAAACTTTTCACACACTCTAGACATAGCCAGGCCTCTGCTTAAGGCTACAAAGTTTAAATTATAGTAGATAAATAAATTCCAACAGAAATGGCTGCCACCACAGAGTGAGCAGAAGGCTTAACTCCTCTCTAGGCTACAAAGTTTCAATTGTAGAAGATAAATAAACTCCAGATACCAGGGCCTCTACTTGGGTTGCTGAGATAGGGGGATAGGGGGAAGAAAGTCAACCTGCAAACCACCACAGGCCCCTCACCTAGGTTGCCCCAAGGGAACCCCCAGCCTGATCTGGGACACACATCAGGGCAAACCAGCTGGCTCCCATCCATGCACTAGGCCTCTATCTTATCTAATAAAAGAGTAATATGCAAATTGACCATCACTCCAACAGACAAGATGACTGCCCCCATGTGGACACATGATGGCCACCATAAGATGGCCAGTAGGGGAGGGCAGTTGGGAGGGACCAGGCCTGCAAGGGAGGGAAGTTGTGGGCAATCAGACCAGCAGGAGAGGGCAGTTTGGGTGACTGGAAAGGGCAGTTTGGGGGGGCCCAGGTCTGCAGGGGAGGGTAGTTAGGAGTGACCAGGCCTGCAGGGGAGGGCAGTTAGGGGCAAACAGGCTGGCAGGGGAGCAGTTGGGCATCAATCAGACTGGCAGGAGAGTGGTTAGGGGGTCATCAGGGTGTAAGGCAGAATTGGTTAGGGGCAATTAGGAAGGCAGGCAGGTGAGCAGTTGGGAGCCAGCAGTCCTGGATTGTGAGAGGGATGTCCGATTGCCCATTTAGAATTGCCAGTAATATCATAAAAGACAAAGTCTTAAAACTGTTTTAGAATAAAAAAAAATTAAAAGACATGTCAAATAAAGTCATTATGACACACTACATATGATCCTGGAACTTAATGAATAAAATTAAAATGAGGTGGGGCAGCTGGGAAGAGATCAGTGGGGGGAAAAGGAGACATATGTAATACCTTAGTGGTCGGCAAACCAGAGCTCAACAGCCACACATGGCTTGTGAGACGCAGTTTGCTTACCAATGTCTTAAACAATAAAGAATTAAACAAAAACTAAAATGAAAGCTACAATTGTTTTATTTATTTTAATTTTCCCTTTTCAGTGAATTTTTTTGGGTGATACTGGTTAATAAAATTATACAGGTTTCAGGTGCACAATTCTACAACCCATCATCTGTACACTGTATTGGGTTTTCACCACCAAGTTTTTATGACTCCATCCATCACTATTTATTCCTCTTATATATACCCACTTCCACCTCTCTCCACCTATGCCTTTAGCAATCACCACACTGTTGTCCCTGTCCATGAATTTTTTTCTCTTTTCTTCTTCTTTTTTCTTCAATCCATCCACTCTCTCTACCTAGCTACCCCAATAGCTGTCAGCCTTCTCTATATTTGTGAGTCTATCACTATTTTGCTCATTAGTTCACTTTGTTCATTAGATTCCACATAATAAGTGAAATAATATGGTATTTGTCTCTCTCTGACTGGCTTCTTTCACTTGGCATAATGCTCTCAAGGCCTATCCACATTGTCACAAAGGGTAAGATTTCCTTTTTTTATGACCGAGTAATATTCCATGATGGAAATTTATCACAGCTTTTTTTGTTTGTATTTTTTTTCTAATTATTTTTTTGATTGATTAAGGCATTGCATATGTTCCTTATACTCACCCACCTCCCCACTCATGCCCTTACCATCCTGGTGTCTGTGTCCATTGTTTAGGCTTATATGCATGCATACAAGTTCTTTGGTTGATCTCTCCCTATTATCCCTCCTCTCTCCTCCCTTACTTCTGAGGTTTGAGTATCTGATTGATAGTTCTCTGTCTCTGGATCTGTTTTTGTTCATCAGTTTATGTTGTTCATCATATTCTCCAAATGAGTGAGATCATGTGATACGTAGTTATATTTCTCTGACTGGATTATTTCCCTTAGCATAATGTTCTCCAGTTCCATCTACACTGCTGCAAATGATAAGAATTCCTTCTTTTATACTGCAGCGTAGCATTCCATTGTGTAGATGTACCAGTTTTTTAATCCACTCCTCTGCTGATGGGCACTTAGGCTGTTTCTAAATCTTAGCTATGATAAATTGTGCTGCTATGAACATAGGAGTGCATATATCCTTTCTAAATGTGTTTCTAGTTTCTTAGGATATATTTCTAAAAGTGGGATCATAGGGTCAAATGGGATGTCCATTTTTAGTTTTTTGAAGAAACTCCATACCATTCTCCACATTGTCTGCACCAGTCTGCATTCCCACCAGCAGTACACGAGGGTTCCTTTTTCTCCACATCCTGGTCTACACTTGTCATTTGTTGATTTGTTGATGATAGCCATTCTGACAGGTGTTAGGTGGTTCCACATTGTTGTTTTGACTTGAATCTTTTGGATTATTAGTGACTTTGAGCATGTTTTCACTTGTCTCTTGATCTTCCTTCTGTCTTCTTTCAAAAAGTATCTATTCAGGTCTGTTGCCCATTTTTGATTGGGTTGTTTATCTTCCTTTTTTTTAAGTTGTATGAATTCCCTCTAAATATTGGAGATTAAGCCCTTATTGGTGATAACATTGGCAGATATGTTCTCCCATGCAGTGGGCTTTCTTGTTTTGTTGATGGTTTCTTTTGCTGCATAAAAGCTTTATACTTTGATGTAGATCATACACCATGACCAAGTAATGTTTATCCCTGGGTTGCAAGAATGGTACAATATCCACAAATCAATAAACATACATCACATAAACAAATTAAGAGATAAAAGTCACATAGTCATATCAATTAATGCAGAAAAAGCATTTGACAAAATTCAACACCTTTCCTTGTTAAAAACCCTCAGAAAAATTGGTAATAGACAAATCTTGCTTCAACATAATAAAAGCCTTATATGACAAACATACAGCCAACATCATATTCAATGGGAAAAAACTAAAACCATTTCACCTGAGAACAGGAACGAGACAAGGATGCTCACTTTCATCTTTCCAGTTTGATACAGTTCTGAAAGTGCTAGCCATAATGATTAGTCAAGAATAAATAAAAGGCATCCAAATTGAAAAAGAAGACATAAAACTGTCATTATTTGAAGATGACATGATACTGTACATAGAAATCCCTAAAGACTCCATCAAAAAATTATTAGACTTAAAAGTAAATTTGGCAATAAAGCAGGACACAAAATTAATGTCAAGAAATCTATGGCATTTTTATATACCAATTGTGAATTTACAGACAGAGACTAAAAAAATCCCATTTATCATCAAACCAAAAAAATTAAGTTACCTAGGAATAAACTTAACTAAGGAGGTAAAATACCTTTAATCACAAAACTATAGGACACTGAAAAAAGAGATAGAGGAAGATATAATCAGATGGGAGAACATACTGCGTTCATGGATTGGTAGAATCAATATCATTAACATGTCTATGCTATCAAAACAATCTATAGATTCAATGCACTTCCCATTAAAATACCAACAGCATATTTCACAGACCTAGAACAAACTTTCCAAAAATTTATCTGGAATAAAAAGAAAAGATCCTGAATAACTGCAGCAATCTTGAGAAAGGAGAACAAAGTAGGAGGTATCTCAATATCAGATTTCAAGCTGTGTTACAAAGCCACAGTTCTCAAAACTGCCTGATACTAGCATAAGAACAGGCATATCGGTCAATGGGATAAAATAGAGAACCCAGAGATCTACCCAAAGCACTATGCTCAATTAATATTTGACAAAGGAGGCAAGAGCATACAATGGAGTCAAGACAGTCTCTTTAATAAATTGTGTGGGAAAATTGGACAGATACATGCAAAAAAAATGAAACTAGACCACCAACTTACACCATGCATAAAAATAAACTAAAAATGGATAGGGCTTAAACATAAGATGGGAAACCGTGAAAATATTAGAGGAATCCACAGGCAGCAAAATCTCAGACATATGCCAAAGCAATTTCTTCACCGATAAAGCTCTTAGGGCAATGGAAACTATAGAGAAAATAAACAAATAGGGCTACATCAAAATACCACAGCTGTTTTATCCACTCATCTACGTATGGGCATTTGGGCTAATTTCAAAATTTGATTACAACCAATGATTTTTAACAGCCTTTTTAAAATATGTATAGACATGTTTCAAATATATTTTTGTTTGTTTACATTCCTGCTTCCCTCACCTTCCCTCTAAAAAACTAACTTAAATTGGTGAGGGACATTATTATTATGGCTAATTTTGGTGAAGACTAAGTTGATTAGGGTATAATGGATCATTTTAATGAGCAGGTAATTTTCAATATCTTGATATGGGTAATAATTATAGTGTTTGAATATAGACTTTTAAAATTACATTGATCACCAAAACTGGTTTGGCTCAGTGGATAGAGCGTCGGCTTACAGACTGAAGGGTACCAGGTTCGATTCTGGGCAAGGGCATGTACACTGGTTGCTGGCACATCCCCAATAGGAGGTGTGCAGGAGGCGGCTGATCAATGTCTCGCTCATCGATGTTTTTAACTTTCTATCTCTCTCCCTTCCTCTCTGTGAAAAATCAATAAAATATATTTAAAAAATAAAAAATAAAAAAATAAAATTATATTAATCATTATATTAAAATTTGTAAACTTTATATGTAATCATTGAATAACAAATTAAAACATGGGAGCATGGCCAACATGGCTCAGTGATCAAATGTCAACCTATGAACCACAAAGTCATGGTTTGATTCCAGGTCAGACACAAGCATAAGTTGTGAGCTTGATTCCCAGTGTGGGGCAAGCAGCAGGCAGAAGATCAGTGATTCTCTCTCATCATTAATGTTTCTATCTCTCCCTCTTCTTTCCTCTCTGAAATCAATAAAAATATATTTAAAAAAAAACATTGGTTATCACAATTAAGTTCTGTGTCTGATAACATCAATAACTGGATCATATGTAATTTTTTTATTATTTTCTTTAATTTCAGTCATTTGGTCATATTGCCTGGAATATTGATTAATTTTGTATTGCATGCTGATTTTGCATAAAGCAAATTGTAGAGAGAATATCAGTGTCTTCCAGCAGACTGATAAAATATAAACAAATGGTATATTACAACTAGGGATTAATAAATTTTAAGGATAGATTTCAGATAATTGTGAGAAGAAATCTTTGGATTTTTACATTTTTATCAGATTTATTTTATTTATTAATATCATGATCACTCTCTTCCTCCTCATTATCATTATCAACTTGCTTGCTTGTTTTTTTGTTTTGTTTTGTTTTGTTTTGTACCTGACATGCATAACTTAGAAACAGCAAGTAGGGAGAAAATAACACACAAAACTAAATAAAAATAAAAACAAAACCTCAGGGAGAATGTTTCTGAATTTTTTACTTACTGATTTCTTCATTTTCTTTTTCTTAATTTTTATTAATTTTTTATACATATCTCCCCATTGCCCCCCCTACCTCCCAGGCATACCCCAACCCCCACAGTGTCTATGTTCATTGGTTATGCTTATATGCATGCATATAAATCCTTTGATTGATCTTTTATTTACCTCACCTAACTTTAATCTTTCTGCTGTAATTTCACATTCTGTTTGAAGCTTTACTGTCTCTGTATCTATCCTTTTGTTCATCAGTTTATAATGTTCTTTATTATCCACCAATGAGTGCAATCATGTGATGCTTCTCCTTCATTGACTGGCTTATTTCACTAAGCATAAGGCTCTCTATTTCCAACCAGGTTGCTGCAAATGGTAAGAATTCCTTCTTTTTAATGGCAGCATAGTATTCCATTGTGTAGATGTACCACAGTTTTCTGATCCACTCATCTGCTGATGGTCACCTAGGCTGTTTCCAAATTGTAGCTATTGTAAATTGTGCTGCTATGAACATAG
>PVJN01026544.1:0-28930 GCA_004026805.1 Lasiurus borealis | reverse complement strand
AAATATTCCGAGTATATGAAGGAGAAAAGGGCTTGAAACTCGATAACTTCAGATGCCAGGAGGAAGGACACCATCATGAAAAGCATAAATGGCCTAGGCAAGAAAAAGCTGCCATTTTACAACTTGAATCTGAAGCACAGTCCAGTGGTACCTCGAGATACGAGTGCCCTAACATACGAGATTTTTGAGATACGAGCCGTCGAGCGAGCGATTTTTGCTTTGAAATACGAGCAACAGTTGAGATAGGAGTCATCGCGCAGATCGGCCGGCTGCACACGACCCACCAGTTTACCTCGACTCGGGCATCTCATAGTTTCCCACGCCTCAAGGTTACAGAACGAATTAAACTCGTATCTCGAGGTACCACTGTATTTCCATTAACTACCCATTCACCTTTCCGTCTCCTCTCTGGAGAGCACTGGTGATAAGGAAGCATCAGGCCCGTTTCAGATGCCTGCTGCAGAGGGAATTGGGGGGCTGGGTCCCCCATTGGAGCTACCGGGCCCAGCATCAGCCTCAGATCCCACCGCCAGCTGCCAAGAGCTGATATTGGCCACAGCTGTTTGACTTCACTCCTTGGCTGCTGTCTTCTCGAGATGTTCCCAGATTTCGTCTCTCTGACGGAGGCCACCACCCTGCGTGTTACACCTTCCACTGAGAAAGGGTGTTGTAATCGGGGCTGCGTGAGGAAAATCCGCTTTCTCCTCAAACTGATTGGGCAAGATGAGTCCCTGAGGAAAACATGGACATGGTACCGAGGGCCTGTGGGGAGATCTGGTGTGTTTTTGGAATTCTTCCTCCCCCTTCAATAGAAAACGGGAGAGTTAACACCCTGAGGGCTGGTCACACAATGGCAGTCATCAAAACAGCAGCATCTTCAGGGACATAGGAAGCAACTGAAATTAGCCTGAATAAGCCCCCTTCCTATGCTATTTACTGGAGAGAGAGAGAGACAGAGAGACAGAGAGAGAGAGAGATCAAGTTCTTCCAATTATGCCTTCATTGATTGTTGTCTAGTTAATCATTGATCCCTCTCAGCCCCAAAACCACCCTTCCATGCTGTGCTCTGCTTTGCCAACTGCACCCTTTTTAGCTCTGCCAGCAGGACTTTCCCCCGCGCAGGGGTCTGTGTCTGGCCCTCCAGGGCCCTCCTCGGAACTTAGAGAGGTCAGCACCGGCCAAGCCAGCCCCTCCTCCGAGGTCTGAGTTGCAATACAAGGGGCGCCCCCCCCCCCAATTCCCAGACTCTCCTGTTTCTGGTGGCTTCCTTTGTTCCCCGGGCCTCCAGGGTGGGAGATGTTTCCCCATAGTCGCTACCTAAGAGTTATCCTTTTACTCCCGTGGTTACCCAGTTAAACACCTTAATGCCTCGCAAACAATGTCTTCAACCTCACCGTCCCACTAACTGATGTGACTTCTGGACTCTGTCTCATACCAGGCCCTACGTGACACGCCAGAACTATTCCAAGGACAGGCTGCTTCCACGTGGTGAGCAGGCAACTTTATCCACCCCCCACCCCCCTCCTCACTCACCACAAGGAAAACCAAAAAGAACAACACACGCCGCAGCCACAAAGGAAAGGCCCTTCCTTCCCCGGAGAGGGTGCCAACCCGCCTTAAAGTGCCCAAGTGAAAACCAAACAAGGAGCCGGGGAACATGAGGGCCCAAGACAGAGCCTCCTGGGTTGTCAGCCCAGAGGGGCCCAGCACCCCCAGAAGGTCTGCTCGTTCCCAGCTCCTCTGTGCCACCCCCTAGTCCCACCTCCAGAGAAGGGGCCTTGCGTTCGGCCGAAAGAATAGCTTCCTTCTTAGGTTGGAGTGGGCACAGGGCACCTGCCCCCACCGCGGCAGGCATCTCAAATGAGGAGCTGGAGAGGGAGGCTGGGCATTTTGCGAGAGCAGAGGTGGGTGGGAGAAGCATGTGGCCGCACGCACACTCGCAGGGACAGAGAGAGAGAGGGCAGCTTTCAGCAGCGTGTCACCTCAGCATGAGGTCGCAGTTCCCTCCTGGAGTGGAAGCACACCTGAATGATGGATTCTGATCGACCCCCCTCAGCTCCTCAGAAGCAAGAAGTTGTCGGGAATATCTCAGTGAAAAGAGCCAAATCAAAAGAAAACCAACAAGAACCAGCGTGTTTACATGACCAAATCCATTTGAAAAAAAAATCAATGAACGTAACAACAATAAAGAAAAAATAAAGCCGGAACCGGTTTGGCTCAGTGGATAGAGCGTCGGTCTGGGGACTGAAAGGTCCCAGGTTTGATTCCGGTCAGGGCCATGTACCTTGGTTTCGGGCACATCCCCAGTAGGGGACGTGCAGGAGGCAGCTGATCGATGTCTCTCATTGATGTTTCTAGCTCTATCCCTCTCCCTTCCTCTCTGTAAAAAATCAATAAGATATATTTTTTAAAAAAGAAAGAAAAAAGAAAGATTGACAATAAAACCAAATGGAGTAAGAATCATGTGACTTGCCATAAATGGGCATAATGAGAGAAATGAAATAAAACAAAACAAAATACAGATTTTCAAAGAAATCAGAACCAACTTTAGAATACTATATCTTATTTCCTTATAAGTTTTGAAACTACTTAAAAGTATTATGACTGTGAAGCATCTCTCTACATATTATTTAGATAAAGGGAAAGAAGAGAGACCACAACGTATCATTGGCTCCTCTTGTGCCAGCGATTGAGTTCGTGGCTCTATATGGAGGACATAAGAGAATCTTCTCTCATCTCCCACATACACCTGTAGCTACTACTATACCCGCTTCAGAAGGAAAAGAGAGCTCAGAGACCCTGAATCTTACTGAAATTTGGGCCCATGGACAAACGGAATTGGGCCACAGACCATTTCCTGTCTTCCATACCACGAAGCTGCTCCCAACAACCTCCTGGTGGATTATTTGTCTCTCACTGTCTCCGTCCATTGAGGCTTCTGTCACAAAATACTAGAGACTGGGTGGCCTATAAATAACAGAAATCTAGTGCTTACAGGTCTGGATGCATGGTGTCTGGTGAGAGTTCACTTTCCGGTTCATAGATGGTGCCTTCTAGCTATAACCTCACTTGGTAAAAAGAGAAAGGGGCTTTCTAGGGTCTCTTTTAGAAGGCCACTAATCCCACTCGTGGGGGCAGAGCCCTCATGACCTAATAACCTCCCAAAGGCCCCACTTCCTAATATCATCACCTTGGGGGTTAGGTTTCAACATAGGGATTTGAATAGGGACACATAGCACCCATTTTTTTCCAGCCTGCCCTCATTTATCATTTCCTGAGTTTTGATTAAAATATCCAGCTTTGCTGGATTATTTGCTTTGATTATTTAAGTGGCACTTTCCATAATCCTACTAGGGTTCCAGTATTGAGGTCTGGGGCCATCAATAATCAATAGTTCTTTGCTTATCATAAAGGAAACGTCATTCATGATCTCTTTTGCTTTGTCAGAACGATAGAGCGTATCATCTGATAAAATGTTATGCAATATCAAGATGGAAACGATGAAGCTGGTTGTAATTAAATTATTAGTGCCCACCTCATCTTTTTTTAAAATATATTTTATTGATTTTTTTACAGAGAGGAAGGGAGAGAGATAGAAAGTCAGAAACATCGATGAGAGAGACATCGATCAGCCGCCTCCTGCACGCCCCACAGTGGAGATGTGCCCGCAAGCAAGGTACATGCCCCCGACCGGAATCGAACCTGGGACCTTTCAGTCCGCAAGCCGACGCTCTATCCACTGAGCCAAACCGGTCTCGGCCCACCTCATCTTTAAAAGCCTACCAGTGCATGATTGATCCTCACTAAGACAACCCCAAGTTATGGGTTCTTATAAAGCATCCTGATGAATGTCAGCTAACTTGTCCTCTATCACAGCGGTTCTCACATTTGAGCCTGCATCTGAATTCCCTGGAGAACTTATAAAAACATTTTCTCCCAACCCTTCCAAGTTTCTGAGTCAGCAGGTCTGGGGTGGGACTCAGGCATTTGCATTTGTAACCAATTTCCAGATGATGCCAATGCCAAAGGTCTAGAGATCAGACTTCCAGACCAACCACTTTCCAGAAAGACCATAGAAAATGAACCGTCCATCCCCTCTTCCGTCTTTAGTAATGAAACTCCGATTTTAATTTGGGATGGAAATGCATCTAACCGAAATATGACCTTCCTCAGCCTCTCATCACTGGCTGTGGCCATGTGCTAAGTTGTAGCCTGTGAGCTATGGGGGCGCTAGGAAAACTGCTTGAAGGAAGCGGGGTCATGGGGAAGAGCCTCTAAGATGGCCCTGGTAATGGCCTACCTCCTGGGACTAAGGCCTGGTGCAATTTTCTCAGCTTGAGCGCGAACCAGACTTCTAATGGGAGAAGCCCAGTCATGAGGCAGCTCTGGGGAGAGGCCCACAGACATGAACTTGGAGGGGGACCTTCTGAACCCTGCCAGCATCTGCCCAAGTGGGTTCAGAAGCAGATCCTCCTGAGCTGAGTTTTGACCCCAAGGCACAGTCTCACAGCCAAGCTGCTCCCAGTTACGACCCTCCGAGATAGTAAAGGTTTGTTAATTCCAGCTCCTGGGTTTTAGGACCACTTGTCACGCAGTAATACCTAACTGATACACAGCCCCTTCTTCATTCTGCTGCTGTAGCACATGATAGGAGAGCCAGCAAAAGCCATCTTCAACCAGGAAGATAGAATCCACATGACGAGGAGGGCAAAGCATGGAGATAAGCATCTGGATGCTCCTGGAGATACCAGAAAGCCAGCATGGGGCTGCATCCTTCCTGAAGTCCGTTACAGTGGTACCTCGAGATACGAGTTTAATTCGTTCCGTAACCTTGAGGCGTGGGAAACTATGAGACGCTCGAGTCGAGGTAAACTGGTGGGTCGTGTGCAGCAGGCCAGTCCGGGAGATGACTCCTATCTCAAATGTTTCTCATATTTCAAAGCAAAAATCGCTCGTATCTCAAAAATCTTGGGTGTTAGGGCACTCGTATCTCGAGGTACCACTGTATATGAAGGAAAGACAAACTTTTGTTGCAGCTATATATATATACACACACACACACACACACACACACACACACACACACACACCTGGCTTTCCTCCTTTCACAGAGTCTATAAAACAGGAACATGGTCATTTTTAACAAACACAGAACATGGTTTGGCGAACAGTGCGCCAGACACCGTTTAAAGGCATTACAACCATTAAACCGTGAAATTGTTCCCACAACCTGTGGCTCTTCCCATGGTGCAGATGAGGAATCTGGGACGCGGAAAGGTTAAATGGCTCCGTAAAGTTCACGCAGCTCGTAACGATTATAAATCCAGGCAGTCTGGCTGCACAGTCTGTGCTTTTCATCGCCCGGCCCTGTTGTGCTAACATTTACGAAGCGCTTTCCAAGGGCTGGGCATCGGGCTAGCGTTTCACACATTTTACAGAAAAAGGACACCGTGGCTCGGAAAGGGTTAAGCAACTTCCTGAAAATCTCAAGGCTCCGAGGGACGAATGGAAATTCAAGATCCAGGTTTCTTTGCTTCTAGCAACAGTGCTCATTGCCTGGGAAATAACTGATAGCTCTGGCCCTTTAACTGTCTTCAGGCATGCCCAGTGACTGGGTGACTGAGCCCAGAGCTCCCCCAAACTTGGCTGTGCATACAGATTACCCGGGGAGCTTGATGCATGTGGGTTTTGACTCAGAGGTCCTGGGCCAGGACCCCCCAGTCTGCATCTCTCACACGTGTCGAGATGGCAGTGATACTGCTGGACCAGGGACCTTGCTTTGCTCTGTATGGGGACAGACAGCAAAAGATGGACATTCTCCCCAACAGGCTTGTCACTAAACGGCTGTACGACCTGTTTTCTGTAAAAAAAGAGGAAGCGCTCCATAAACTTCCTTCCAGCTCTGAAAGTTCTTGATTTTGTACAGAAGATCATTTTCTGTCCCTCTTCATCCTTTTATACGCAGCTGACAAAGCCATCTGAATGACTGCAAGCGGAATTAGTGCACCTAACGTGACATCAGGAACATTCATTTGTCCGGCTCCAGTTTACAAGTGACAAACAGAAAGGAAGTGACTTGCCCGGGCCTGAGGAGTCTGTGGCCGGGCAGCTGGGACCAGATGCTGGGTCTTCTCAGACTTGCTGATCAGTATCGGCTGTGCCTCAAGGGGATCCAGTTGAAAAGTGAGTCTGGTCCGGAGAGTGTGTGTGTCAAACCGGTTCTTAGGGAACCGGACCCCCTGTGAGGCTGTCACCTGGGGGCTACTCCTGGATGCTGGGGTCGCCCAGATGCGGGTCCATAGTCATTTTGGGGAGCACAGCCCCAGAGTGCTTTTCTCACAGCACCGGTCTCCTCTCCAGCCATGCGGTCAGAAATGCAGCGTGGCTGGGAGGGAAACTGAGAGCGGGCCTTTGGACCCCACAGTCAGAAGAGACCGGAAGACCACAGCGAGACAGGAAGGAATGGGCTGAGTGGCCGGAATTTAGGAGGACCACTGCCACAAGAGAGGTGAGATCTGGGTATGGCCTGAAGTTCAGGGGAAGTGGTTAGAGTCCCTGCGAGGGCTGAGAACACCAGAGACAAGAAGCATACACACAGGAGCAATTTCCGGCTTTGCGACGGGACTTTTCTGGCATTTTTCTGACTCATGAGCCAGCTACTCTCAACCCACCAGAGCTGGTCCAGGCCCTGGAGTTGGGGACAAACCTGGGTGGTATAGTACCTGAGTGGCCAGGGCGTTCAGGGATAGCCCCCATGTGTCTGTGAGACTTCTGACATCCATTCATGCATCTTTAGTAAATGTCCCCTCTGTGCCTAGCCCTGTGCTAAGTGGTGGGAAATAAAAACGAAGCGTAAAATACAGTCTCTACCCTCTAGGGATTTGTCATTTAATTTGGGGGAGCCAATGTGAAGCAAACTGAGACTTTAAAAGAGTTCTAGAAACTGCTAAACTTTGCAGGAAGTACTGGACATGCAGTGGCAAAAGGGAAAAAATTGGGTGTGAAAGTCAGAAAAGCTTTTATGGAAGAGATGATACCTGAGCTGAGAGGCCTTACATAGGCATGGCCTGTTACAAAAGTAACCCCAGTTCTTCTCCTGTCCAGTATCCTCACCCTTTGTCATGTTATTTTGTAGCCCCTCCCCCCTTCCTCCCCCCCTGCAACTTCCCTGGCCATTTTAATTCTAAACTCAGCCATATGGCTTGCTTTGGACATTGGGATGTCGCAAGACTTCACAAAGCGAGGGACTGAAAAACTGCTTACACAGTTCCACTTGCCTTTTATGCCTCAGTCACCACCAGGAAAATATGCTGGGCTAATCTGCCGGAGACTGAAAGCGAAGCAGGGCAAAACCAATTTACTCCAGCTCCCGCATCCAGCCCCTGGGCACAGGAACCAGCTCAGCCCAGATAAGCAGAGCTACCTAGCCTACCACTCCAGAAATATACTCACTAAGTGCTGATTGCTCTATGGCAGTGTGCTTTTGTGATTTTTTTTTAAAGCAGCATTATTATGAAAATAAGCAACTGATATAATAGGCGAAGAGGTTGGAATAATGGAACACGAGAGTATTTCCTGCAGAGACTCCTTGGGAAGACTAGCTTTGTGTGCTATTAATAGCTGTTACTTAAAAATGAGTCTCCCCTGGTTAAGTGCATTTGGGAAACTCGGAGTAAATGAAGATAACAGGGCCTTGATGTAGAACTTCCCACGAGCTCGACTGTGACATGATCCAGTGTGCATCTCCAGAAGGAAGGAGTATTCCCAGTGTTCCGTTTTCCAAACATTTTGTAAACTGTCTCATGAGACGGCAGTGCCCCGGGACACATTTTGAGGACATGCTAGACTCAGCAAATCACATGCTATTGCAGCACTAGTAGATAATGATTCCTAGCGTGAGGGTATTGTCATTCGTATTTAGTTCTGTATTCCTGGGGCCTGGAGTAGTGTTCACCTCTCATGGGCACTCAGTAAATAAATGTGGAAAGGAGGAAGAAGGGAGGAAAGGTGAGGTGTTTTTTACCTGACTCTTCCATTTGTGCTGTTGCTTCTGCCAACAATAAACACCTTGGATTTGTCTCCCTGGTGAGCCCTGACCGCCCTTTAAAGCTCGGGGTACAAATCACCATTTTTCTGAAGACTTTCTCTGAGCCCCTCATGCGAAGCTGGGTGACTCATCCGCCATTATAAATACTCTCAGTAGGAGGGAAGGAAGGAATAGAGAGGAAAGAGGGGTTGAAAGAGGAGTATCGAGGGAGGAGGCGAGTGGGAGGGAGAGAATGCAGAAGACTGGGGAAAGAATGAGGTGGAAGTTAATATTCAGAGATCATTGCGTAATAGCAAGTAGCGAAGATAAGATTGGAGAGATTTCGGGACACAGGTGGTGGAGAAACATGAATATAAGAAAACAAGTGCACTCTTTATCTGTACATCACAGTCACAAAAGCAAGAAGGTGGATCAGATAAGCTCTTTCTCCAAGCTGCTTTTTGTTAACAGGTAAAACTATGCATTCCAAGGTCACGCAAATATGATCTGAGTTATTTCCTTAATGCAGATAATGGTACATAGTCAAAGAGAGCAAAAATTAGCGCGAGCCCCTCAACCTTTTTAAAGCAATACAAAGACCTCTGTTGAATGGAGACACTGCATTCAACCGCAGCCTGGTGACCAGAAGTGGTCACCCCTGACACTGAGCCACGTGTTTACACATTAAATATTGAACCAGATCTGCCCCGTGTTGATCACAGGAAGCACGAGTCCCATGAAGAGTCGTCTGCAATCAGAGTGGAATGAAATATGCTCTTCTTCTGAAAGCCGATAACGGCACAAATACGCATTTAATCAAGATTTGTTTATTGTCAGCCTCCATGCATGGAACATAGAGGGCCTGTCAAATTTATGGCTTCCGTTTGCTACCCTTTCCATTTGCGAGCAGATGCTGGCAGTTTCTTTGTGGCTACCAGGCCTGACATGGTTAAAAAAAATGGCTTGTGCCTAGCATCACAGGTACCTCGAATGTTCTACGCTAAGGAGGAGAGAATCAGAACATAACAAGTGTGCCTGTTTCATATGCTTGTAGTCCTAATTAATTCAAAACCGGCTGGCAGTGTGAAACAAGCTAAATCGTATTTGTATCGACATTTAATAAGGAGGGAAAATGCAATTCTGGCTATGAAGCTAAAATAGCCACAAGAACTATAGAAGTGGGGAAGTTGTCCAGAAGGTTTCAGGATTGTAAGAAACCGTGTACATAATTGTGTCTTGGGATACAGAGGCAGGAAAGGGCAAGATGGATGGGAAGAGATTTAGGTGTTGGATATTCCAGAGTATCCGTTCCAGTCAGTATATGGAAGGGTGACAGGTGGGCACATCCAGAAAGGAATGAGGTTCTGTAACAGAGGTGATCAGCATTCACCAAAATAACCTATGTAGACCCTGTAAACCTGTATTTGAGGACACCCACACCCCATTAAAAAGATTTTAAGAACTGTCTCAAGGAATGTGATTACAAACTTTTTAAAGCTGATTGGATTATCCTCTGTTTAAAAATAAACATTTTAATAGCAGAAAAAGGATGCTCAGATTGGAGTCTAGGAAAAAGAAGAATCAGAAAGCAAGAGTCAGTTAATGTCTCTACAGCCGGTCAGGGTAAAGGATCTCTGAACAGCCAAAATGGGCTTTCATCTACTCCACAGTTCTGCCCTATGGTAGGTTGGAAAATGTGCCCGCACATCAAAAATATTCACCTCCGCCGAGACCGGTTTGGCTCAGTGGATAGAGCGTCGGCCTGCGGTCTGAGGGGTCCCGGGTTCGATTCCGGCCAAAGGCATGTACCTCGGTTGCTGTCACATCCCCAGTGGGGGGAGTGCAGGAGGCAGCTGATCGATGTTTCTCTCTCATCGATGTTTCTGAGTCTCTATCCCTCTCCCTTCCTCTCTGTGAAAAATCAATAAAATATATTTTTGAAAAAATTCACATCCTAGTTCCTGGAACCTGTGAATGTTACCTTATGTGAGCAAACTTGACTTTGTGAGTGTGATTAAGGATCTTGGATGGGGAGATGATCCTGAATTATTCTAAATGCCATCACATGTATCTTTATAAGCGAGAAGCAGAGGGAAATTTGACACACACACACACACACACACACACACACACACACACACACAGGAGAAGGTGATATGAAGGTGGAAGTGCAGATAGAGCGATATGGCCACAAGCCAAAGAATGTGAGGCAGGCAAAGGAGCTGGAGGAGGCAAGGAATGCATCCTTCCCTACAGCCTTTAGCGGGAGTGTGGCCCTGCTGACAATTGAATCTTGGCCCAGCAATAATGGTTTTGAAATTCCGGCCTCCAGAATTGTAAGGGAATAAACATCTCTGATTTTGAACCATCCAGTGTGCGATGATTTCTTACAATGGCCACAAGGAATGAATACAGCCCCTCTTTCAGGATTGGTCCCTCAGGCAGTGAGAGTTTAGAAACACTCGCCATTGCAATCGACCCTCCCTTTCCTGCTCCCTTACTCCTACCTCAGGTCTTCAATCCTTACTGTCCAGGCTCTGATTCCTTGCTCTCCATAGCCTTCTGGATAACAATTTGGCATTTAAAAAATAAATTCATCTTCTTTATCAAAAATATTAATGGAGCATAGTGGTTTGGGTTTATTTCTGGGTTCTCCATTCTATTCCATTGGTTTATCTGTCTGTTCTTGTGCCAGTACCAGTCTGTTTTGAGAACAGTGGATTTGTGATACAGCTTGAAATCTGGTATTGAGATCCATCCTACTTTGTTCTTCTTTCTCAGATTGCTGCGGCTATTCGGGATCTTTTTTTTTTTATTCCAGATGAATTTTTGGAGAGTTTGTTCTAGGTCTTTGTAGTATACAGTTGGTATTTTAAAGGGGAGTGCATCGAATCTGTAGATTGCTTTGGGTAGTATAGACATTTTAATGATGTTGATTCTACCAATCCATGAACGTAGTATGTTCTTCCATCTCTTTATGTAAAAATAAATAAATAAATAAATAAAAAGATAAATAAATAGATTCATTAAAAGAGAGAGACCACAACAACTAGAGTCACAAACTTTTTGGTCTGCTCACCAGTAAGGTTTTTTATTGCAAATTCACTTTAGATTTATGTATCAGTCTCTGTGAGACTGCCCAGCAGAAGCCAACCCTCTCAAACTTAGTGAGACTCCATCACAACAATCAATTTTATGCACCTGCAACATTGAAGTCTCAACATACAGATTCCTAATGACCTTATGAGCCTATAAAACTCCAGCCTGGGGATCTAGCTATATTTCCTTGATGATTTATCTATTTTTTGTCAAAATCTAACAGTTGCCTACATTGGTTGAACTCAGTTCAGGTACCTGTACAGGTGCAGCCTTTTCTCCAAAAGCTATAAGAACATGATGAAATAAACCCTTGATTTCATCCTGTTACAAGTGAAATAAACCCCAATTCAAATCAGCTTAGATACACAAGCAGAAAAATATATTTCCTCTCGTAACTGAGACATTAAAAAATAAATCTTCAGCTTCAGGCATAGCTGAATCCAGGAGTCCAATAATAGAGGGTGGGGCAAAAGTAGGTTTATAGTTGTATGTATGGAAAATAATACAGTAATTAATAAATAAAACTACAAGAATAATCTGTTTCATGTATCCACAACTGTAAACCTACTATCCTATATAACCAAGAATTCCTCCCTTTTTTTCTATCTCTCAGTTATGTCTTCCTTTTACTGACTTTCAATCTCTGGGAAGCAGATATAACTAGTATTAGAATTTCAAGACTTACTTACACTTATATCTAGCCATCACAGCATTTACTGTCTGTCCTGGCAAAAATTCCTTGGGCGATCCAACTGGTCTCTCTAGGGTTGTAATCTTTGAGCCAATCACTGTTCCAGGAAGCTTTGTGTTAAATTATCTCTGTGACTATTTTTTAAATGTTTCAGTATGAATCATGTGAACTCTATGTGTATACCAAGTCTAATCTCCAGGGGTTAGCATTTTAAATCCTCTAATCTGGAATCAACAGCCCAGGAGTGATGACGTGCCATAGATGTACTCTAGTAGAAATCAGCACCTCCCCAAGGTCCCAGCAGGAAAAAGATGGCCTACTCAAATTAAGATGATTTAAGGAGGGTTTAATGAAGGTGTAGTATACAAAGCTATGGATAGGGTATAGGGAAATCTCAAAGGATAATACAGTACTTGGGATCTAGTAACAACAGGGCTCTTACCACCCAAAGGGATGAGAAAGAAGAAGTTACCAGAACCTGGAAGGAAAAAGGCATGTACAGATTGCCACCTTGATAGGAGCTGTGACCTTCAAGATGGGTCAAAGCCATCTTGAGGAAGCCCTGCAGGGATAGAATTGGGGGAATAAATACCCTAACCCCACTCTCCTCTCTCTTCCCAGTCAACTGATGGACTCACCATTAGTCAAATCCAACCTGAAGCCAGACGATATGTGAGCCCATCTTATAATCCATTCAGATCAGCCTCCAGTGCCAGAAATCAGAGATAAAAGGTGGAGGGGGCTATCTTAACAGGCAAACAGAGAGTATTAAGGATGTGATGATGTAGTGCTCAGTATCTACACATAGAATGATCTCTAACATAAAGATTATAAAAATTGCAGAAGCTTCACCACCCTTGTATGAGAACCTGGCAAGACCAGCAGTCAAATGCCACAAGTAGCACTCAATAGAAGGAACCTCCCTACACCGTATCACTCCACTTCAAGAATCTGTCACCAGGCCCTCTTACCGGACAGACCTGTCCTACTGTCAGAATATCGTGGCATCCACAGAGCATTCTCATGCAAGGTGCTATTTCCAATATAGGAAAGAATGGAACTTCCTTGAATTGCAGAATGGACTGAATGCTGTGTTCGGGGCTGCTTGTTAATACTTATATATTTAGTGGTTAGTTTAAGGGTGGCTTTGGTTGTAGGATACTATCTGGGAGTCAGGTTATGGGAGAAAGGACATAGGGCTTCCACCAACTGCTAATCATTACAGGCTGCCAACATTTACCGGGAGAACCCAACATTTACTGAATGTCCAGATAGGACCGTGTGCCCGATCCTGTAGCGAGGAGGAGGGTTCATCTCCATAACATCCATCTACAATGGATTTATCATAAGCAAAATAAATTCTGCTCCTAGAAGACTGGGGAGGGAAAGACGGTTACATTAAGCAGACAATAACGACACCTACCCAGTTTACTATACTTTTCACTTGTGGGCTTAACATTAATAGTTACAATATTCCTGAGTCACCCTGAATACCTATGACATTCATCATTTGTAATTGGGCTAAGGCATAAGACTACATTGCCCATGCCAAGGCTCTCTAACAGCTCAGCCCTGAGACTCTGTTCCATCCAAGGTGAGCACGGAGGCTTTTGCAATTTTGCAAGTCTTATCTCATAAGGCTATCTCCAGCACAGAAGTTATCCTGGTGTAAACACAACTGATCCTCACAGCCAATTGACTGGAGGTCAATTCCCCTCAGTGATACCAAAAACAATCAAGACTTAACTAAAACAAGGCTGTACACACAGTCCACAAAGGGGTGCACCAAGAGTGTCCACCTCCGGTAACTGGGGAGGCAGAGCTACTGGACCATATAGGACAACTGGCACACAAAGCTACTCTACCAACTCAGGGAAGCAGTGAAAATGTGGAGACAAAGGAACAGATCACAAACGAAAGAAATTAAGGAAAACAAACAACTGGATATAGAGTTCAAAACCAAGGTTATAAGGTTTTTCAAGAATTTCCTAGAAAAGATCAATAAATTTAGCGAGATCTTTGATGATATGAAAAAGGACCAAATAGAAATTAAACATACACTGACTGAAATAAAAAATATTATACAGAGACCTAATAGCAGACTAGAGGAACGCAAGAATCAAGTCAAAGATTTGAAATACAAAGAAGCAGAAAACACTCAACTGGAAAAGCAAAAAGGAAAAGGAATCCAAAAATGTGAAGATAGTATAAGGAGCCTCTGGGACAACTTCAAGCATACCAACATCAGAATTATGAGAGTGCCAGAAGAAGAGAGAGAGCAAGATACTGAAAACCTACTTGAAGAAATAATGACTAAAAACTTCCCACACCTGGTGAAAGAAATAGACTTACAAGTCCAGGAAGCACATAGATCCCTAAACAAAAGGAATCCAAAGAGGACCAAACCAAAACACATCATAATTAAAATGCCAAGAGCAAAAGACAAAGAGAGACTGTTAAAGGCAGTAAGAGAAAAACAGTTAATTACCTACAAGGGGGCACCCATATGACTGTCAGCTGATTTCTCAACAGAAACTATGCAGGCCAGATCGGAGTGACAAGAAATATTCAACGTGATGAATAGCAAGAACCTACAACCAAGATTACTCTACACAGCAAAGCTATCATTCAGAATTGAAGGTTAGATAAAGAGCTTCACAGATAAGAAAAAACTAAACACCAAACCAGGATTACATGAAATGCTGAAAGGTACTCTTTAAGAAAAGGAAGAAGAAGAAAAGGGTAAAGATAAAACTTATGCAGATAACTATGGTACATCTATGCAATGGAATACTATGCTGCCACAAAAAAGAAGGAATTCTTACCATTTGCAGCAACCTGGATGGAACTGGAGAGCCTTATGCTAATTGAAATAAGCTAGTCAATGAAAGAAAAATACATGATCTCACTCATTTGTGGATAATAAAGAACATTATAACTTGATGATCAAAAATATAGATACAAAGGCAGTAAAGCATCAAACAGACCGTCAAATTACAGTGGGAAGGTTAGGGAGAGGTGGGGGAGATAAGAGATCAACCGAAGGACTTGTATGCATGCATATAAGCATAACCAATGAACACAAAACACTGGGGGGTTAGGGTATGCATGGGAGTGGGGGGGCAATGGGAAAATATGTACACATGTACTACATTAATAAATTTTTTTAAAAAGGTAAAAATTATGAACAACAAATACATATCTATCAGCAATTAATCTAAAACACAAGTGAATTAAAAATCTGATGAACAGAATAAACTGGTGAGTATAATAGAATCAGGACCATAAAAATAGAGTAGACTGACAATTCTCAGGGTGAAAGGGATGAGGGGGTGCAGGGAGAGACTGGACAAAAATCGCACACCTATGGATGAGGACAGTGGTAGGGGTAAGGGCAGAGGGTGGGTTGGGATCCGGCTGGAGGGGCGCTATGGATGGAAAAAAGAGGAACAATTGTAATAATTTGAACAATGAAGATTTATTAAGTAGAAAAAGTAAATCTAGATGCATCCTTATTTTGTAGATGATGAAAGTGAGGCTTACAGAAGCTTAGAAACTATTCTAAACTTATCCAATTAGATCTTAATGCAAAGGCATTGCTCAATTAACTAACCATATGTTGTCATACCAGCCTTAGAATATACAACTAAGTTTAGTTCCTGGAAATGTATTTATTAGGTGTTTCTATTGGATGTCCCCTGGTAGAATTGTAAAGCAAAAACACCCTTTCATCTCTTCTTGTCTCACCGTTCGCCTCCATGCCAATCCATCCTCTACCCCAAGACTTTCAGCAATTCAGATTATAGCGGCAATACCTACCTGGTTTTTCCTAGGCACAAAGTTAATGGCACTCACTGCTACGCACAACACAATACCCGCTGAACAGCTAAGGCTGAGCTCAAACACACCTACATGGCAGCTTCCCTTGTCTCTGGTCGCCAAGCTCTCAATATCCCACGAAGAAGGCTCTCCATACTCTTCAAAGATGCTATTCTGCTGCTGCTCTCTTCCTTGGGATCCTTGTACCAGCTTTTACCGAGGTGGTAGCATCGAGGAGGTCTTGAGGCTACAGACTCTGGGCCATTGAGCCAAAGGTGATTAGCCCAGACTGGCAGTCTCAACGGAGGAGGTGGTATCTCAGGGTGTAGAGTCAGGGACCCTGGAATAAGAGTCCCAAGAGAGCCACCAGAGAAGGTTTTTTGAAAAAATTAGTTGATGCCGAAACTGGTTTGACGCAGTGGATAGAGCATCGGCCTGCAGACTGGAGGGTCCAAGGTTCAATTCCCGTCAGGGGCATGTACCTTGGTTGCGGGCATATCCCCAGTGGCAGGTGTGCGGGAGGCAGCTGATCGATGCTTCTCTCTCATCAATGTTTCTAGCTCTCTGTCCCTCTCCCTTCCTCTCGGTAAAAAAAAAAAAAAAAAAAAAAAAAAAAAAAAAAAAAAAAAAAAAAAAAAAAAAAAAAAATCAATAAAATATATCTTAAAAAAATTAATTAATTAAATTAAAATTAGTTGATACCTCCAAAACTCACCCAGACACTTAATCTAGCCACAAATAACTATTAAAATATATTGACATAAAAATTTTACTTTGTCAGATTTTCATAGCAGTCTGGTGCCAAGCAAGGACATTGAATACAGTGGTACCTCGAGATACGAGTTTAGTTCGTTCCGAAACCTTGAGGCGTGGGAAACTATGAGACACTCCAGTCGAGGTAAACTGGTGGGTCCTGTGCAACTGGCCAATCCGCGCGATGACTCCTATCTCAACTGTTGCTCGTATTTCAAAGCAAAAATCACTTGCTCGCTCGATGGCTCTTATCTCAAAAATCTCATATGTTAGGGCACTCGTATCTCGAGGTACCACTGTATTCTATCCTTTTGTGTTTTTCCTGCCCTGGGCTCCAACATGGTTTGAGGAGAGACTGAACCAAGAGTGAAAGGGAGAGGAGAGGGCCTATTGAGTTGCTCTCGGGCCTGCTGTTCCCCACATTTCAGATTCTCCCTGTTTTTAGCAATCTCCCTTGTACCCCAGGGGTACACATTCCTCCTAACCCCACAACACTCACTGGATTGATGCTAAAACTCAGGCTCAAAGATGACACAAGCCGAGACTGGTTTGGCTCAGTGAATAGAGCGTTGGCTTGCAGACTGAAGGGTCCCGGGTTCGATTCTGGTTGGGGGCATGTACCTTGCTTGCAGGCACATCTCCAGCGTGGGGTGTGCAGGAGGTGGCTGATCGATGTCTCTCTCTCATCGATGTTTCTGAGTTTCTCTCTCTCTCTCCCTTCCTCTCTGTAAAAAATCAATAAAATATATTAAAAAAAAAAAGATGACACAAGAACCCCAAGGTGGCGGGTACAGTCTAGGAGCCTCCACCTTGAGCTCTACATAGTTGATCAATGAGAGACAATGGAACTCCAAATGTTGGTATGTTTGAACCCAATTTTGTTTTACAGTGGTGCCTCGAGATACGAGTTTAATTCGTTCCGTAACCTTGAGGCGTGGGAAACTATGAGACACTGGAGTCGCGGTAAACTGGTGGATAGTATGCAGCCAGCCGATCCACACGATTACTCGTATCTCAAATGTTGCTCTTATTTCAAAGCAAAAACCACTCGCTCGACGGCTTGTATCTCAAAAATCTCATATGTTAGGGCACTCGTATCTCGAGGTACCCCTGTATTTTTATCCTCACTAGAGGAAATGTTTATTGATGAGGGGGAGAGGAGGGAGGGAGGGAGGGAGGGAGGGAGGGAGGGAGAGAGAGAGAGAGAGAGAGAGAGAGAGAGAGAGAGAGAGAGAGAGAGAGAGATTCTCCCATAGGTACCCTGACCGGGATTGAATCCACAATCTAGGTATGTGCCCTGGCCGGGGATTGACACTGAGACCTTCTGGTGTATGGGACAAAGCTCCAACCCGCTGAGCCACCCAGCCAGGGCCAGCCTCAGTTTGAAGTGGGCACCATTTTCTGTGTGCGCATGAGACCATTCAAAAGATGAGAGGAAACTGTCAGCCTTGATTCTCCAAAATCTATAATCTGCATCAGAGTGAGAAGAGAAAGCAGTTTATTCAACTCCGTAAATGTAATACTAATGATATCCTTTAAGTCATCTATTTACTGTTTAAACTAAATCACCACTTAGCACAGTAGCAATTATGTACATATCATTAAAATGTGTCCTGTTGATATGGTTTCAAGTTCTATTTGATTTTGACAATAATCCATGAGACTTACTTTATGAGCAATTTGTGAAAATCTCACTTTGTAATTATATCATGAATTTTTAGTCTTTGTAATTTGCTGCTCAGAAAATATGGTCAGACATGAAGCAATTAAAGAAAATGTTAACTATGACTTGAATCATATATTGCTTCTTCTCCCTTTAATTGTTTTTAAACATTCTATGATTTTCCATTTAAGTAAGTCAGTGATGCTTGGCTGTGGCACTATGAAATGTCTGGTCTTTCTTTCAGACATATTTTTAATACAGTGGTACCTCAAAATACGAGTGCCCTAACATATGAGATTTTTGAGATACGAGCTATTTTTGCTTTGAAATACGAGCAACAGTTGAGATACGAGTAATTGCGAGGATCAGCCGGCTGCACACGACCCACCAGTTTACCGCGACTCGAGCGTCTCATAGTTCCCCACGCCTCAAGGTTACGGAACGAATTAAACTCATATCTCGAGGTACCACTGTATGCAGTGTTTCTCTTCAGTTAAGCTTAGTACATCTAACATGTTGTATTTCGAGGGCTATAAAAGAAACATATATTAGTGATAGAACATTCTACCTTCACCTTTCACTTATATGTAATTTTTTTAACTTCCCTGAGCCTTATTTCTGGACTTGGGGAGCCAGGATATGGGACTAAGTTATCAAGGTGTTGGAGTACCGAGGTTCACAGGGGTGATTTTTCCCCCATTCTTTTGGGCAGTGGCTATGTGTTACATAATGCTAAGGGCCAAAGGATGAGTGAGATCTCTGACAAACAGGCAAGCATATGCAAATTGGGCAAAAATTGTTTGCTGGGGCAGTTTTTCCTTTTCTTTTTTTAAATATATTTTTATTGGTTTCAAAGAGGAAGAGATCAAGGAGGAGAGAGAGATAGGAACATCCATGATGAGAGAGAAACATTGATTGGCTGCCTCCTGCATGCCCCACACTGGGAATCAAGCCTGAAACCTGGGCATGTGCCCTCACCAGGAATCAGACCATGATCTCCTGGTTCATAGGTCAAAGCTCAACCACTGAGCCATACTGGCCAGGCAACTTTGCATTCTCATTTGTTTCCATTAAGGCACCTGCTGAAAATCAACCTGCGCTAATTGGTGAACTATAGGTTTTAGGATTTGGGGTGGAAAGGAGTAGCTTATAATAATTATAAGTAGGTGAAGGCCATAGGTCTCCTCTCCACCAACCTCCCTATCGAGCGGTGTGCTATCCTAAAAGCAAGTGTCAGAGAAAATTCTGACACTCACACAAGCATCCAAAGCAAGGAAACACCTAGGCAGGCAGCCATGCAATCTGCTCTGGAAATTCAATGAAGTCCCAGTTTATTGATCCTTTACCTGTTCCTACTGTACCTTTCATGAAAGATCTACACGTAATACTGGGAATATTGAATTTACCAAAAATTATAGTCAGAATCAGACAACCAACCCCCCCATAAGCGACTAATCAAGGTACCAGTCTGGAATCTTAAGCCTAGAGGGACATTCTAAAGGACTGTGGGGCTATTGACTGGATTGGATTCTTATACTCCTATCATGCAAAGGCAGACTTCTTAAACAATATTTCCAGCTAATGAACACCAGTTGAATACCCCTCATTTCACCAATCAGAAGTTATTCCTAGCATCCATTAGGCTAATTAACAGAGCCTGTAATATTGACCTGAGATAAAGATATTTTAAGATAGTAGTTGCTTTGGGAATGTTGATTTCTGATTAGCGTCTTTCCAGGAAGAATAATCCCTGGAATTAATATCCTCAATTAAAGGACTTTGAATGTTAACAACTTCCCCTATGGTCTGATTCAAACTAACATGCACAAATATATACTATACTATCTTTGCTGAAGTGTTGTAAAGTAAATTATACCACGGCAGTCATATGCTATGAGATACGATGTTGCTATAACAATGATTTCAATACTTTTGTTTATTTTACCTGTATAAGTGTTTGTAAAAAAAAAAATGCCTTTGAACTAGGCTTAAAACATCACATTTTCCAGAATTTTCATATGACCTAGCAGTTCTTCAGGGTATATACTCAAATGAATTGAAAGCAAGGTTTCAAAGAGATATATGTACACCCATGTTTATAGTAACATTATTTACAACTAGAGGCCCGGTGTACAAAATTCATGCACTGGGGAAGGGGGTCCCTCAGCCCGGCCTTCAGAGATTCCCGCCACAGCCGCTGCGTTCGCCAGCTGTGAGCCCAGGTTCTGGCTGAGCGGCGCTCCCCCTGTGGGTGTGCACTGACCACCAGGGGGCAGCTCCTGCATTGAGCATCTGCCCCCCTGGAGGTCACACATCATAGCAACCAGTCGTTCTGCCTCTCAGTCAATTTGCATATTAGCCTTTTATTATATAGGATAGCTAAAACGTGGAAACAACCCAAGTATCCACGGATAGATGAATGGATAAAGAAAATGGGAAAAATACATACAATGGGATATATGTTATAACATGGATGAATCTTAAAGACTTTATGCTATGTGGAATGAGCCAATCACTAAAAGAGAAATACTATATGATTCCACTTATATGAGGTGCCTAAAGTAGTCAAAACCATTAAGACAAAAAATAGAATGGTAGTGGCCAGGGCCTAGGGAAGTAGTCAGCAGACTGCAGCTCTCGAGCCACATTGTAGTTTGCCACTCTGTTGACTAATGAGTTTGCCAACCACTGGGATAGGAGCTTAATCACAAGGAACAAAACCAGCCTGTAATTATTGGAATCAAGAGTCTGGTTAGTGGTCGGCAAACTCATTAGTCAACAGAGTGCAAACCGCAGCTTGCGAGCCACACATGACTCATGAGACACAGTTTGCCAACCACTGGCCTAGGGGATGAAGGGAATAGTTTTAGTTTTGCAAGTTAAAGACTTCAGAAGGTTCATAGTGGTGATAATCATACAACAGTGTGAATGAACTTAATACTACAGAACTGTACAATTTTATATGTTAATTTAACTATTAAAAATGAAAAATAAATAGCTCTTACTGGTTTGAATCAGTGGATAGAGTGTTGGCCTGTGGACTGAAAGGTCCCAGGTTCAATTCCAGTCAAGGGCATGTACCTTGGTTGTGGGCACATGCTCAGTAAGAGATGTGCAGGAGGCAGCTGAATGATGTTTCTCTCTCATCAATGTTTCTAACTCTCTACCTTCTCCCTTATTCTCTGTAAAAAAATAAATAAATATTTTTTAAAAACTTAAAAAATCACATTTGCTGCACGCTGAATCTTTGGGATTCATGACAAGACCAGTATTTTCTTGGTTTCTGTCCCGCTATTTTTACCTAGAAGAATCCACTGCTCAGGCAGATGTTATGATAGCAAGGCTAAAAATAAGGTGCATTCAACAATTCAGCATAGCTAAGATTTGGAAACAGCCTAAATGCCTGTCAGCAGATGAGTGGATCAGAAAACTGTGGTACATCTACACAATGGAATACTATGCTGCTATAAAAAAGAAGGGATTCCTACCATTTGCAGCAGTATGGATGGAACTGGAGAGCATTATGTTAGTGAAATAAGCCAGGCAATGAAAGAAAAATACCACATGATCTCACTCATTTATGGATAATAAAGGACATTATAACCTGATGAATAAAAAGATAGATACAGAGGCAGAAAAGCACCAAACAGACTGTCAAATTACAGCGGGAAGGCTGGGGAGTGTTGGGGAGAGGGAGGGAAGAGATCAACCAAAGGACTTTTATGTGTGCATATAAACACACCAATGGACACAAGATGCTGGGGGGGTGGGGATGAGGGCATGTGACAGGGGGTAGGAGAGGCTGGGGGAAGGAAAAAAAGCAGATATATGTACTACTATATGTAATACTTCAAACAATAAAATAAAATTTTTAAAAAAGGGGAAAAAAGAATAAAGTGCATTCAGCCCTGGCTGGTATTGCTCAATGGATAGAGCATCAACCCGAGCACTAAGGGTTGTGGGTTTGAGCCCTGCTCCAGTTAGAATGTGTGCCAGAGGCAACCAATCAATGTGTCTCTCTCACATCAATGTTTCTCTCTGGGTGTCTCTCCCCCTCCCTTCCACTCTCTCTAAAAGTCACTGGGGGGAAATATCCTCAGGTAAGGATTAACAACAAAGAAGAATAAGGTGGGTTCAGGGGACTGCAAGCAGTTCACTGTGTTAGCAAAAAGGACTTGAGTGGGGGATGTGAAAGAGGTGAGGACAGGAGCCCCACAAAGGCAAAGCAACAAGGCTAGGGCAAGCAATACACCTAGAGAGTAAAATTTAAGGTGGTCCTTATTCTCAACTGCTAGCCCTGCATTTGCACAGTCCTTGAGAGCCAGTGCCTCCTTAAATGTTACACCCAAGGTGCCTTGCCTGCCCACCCTACTTCCAGCCCAGCACAAGGTGTCTTGTTTTCAAAGTAAGGATCCTGGGTTGTATCCTGAAGTTTATGGGGAAGCCCTGAGGAAACCTAAACAAGGGATTCAAGTTTTAAAAAAAAAATCCTGCCCCTTGGGTAGATAATTGATAGGGGAAGTAAGACTGTGGAGAAGGGAGATTAATTCTAAGAATTATCATGGCCTTATCTAAGGCGGGAGTCCTGGAATTGGAGGACGATGAATGCTTCAAGGGCTATTAGGAAGCAGGATTGAATGCGGAGTGACTGATTCCATGTGGTGATGATAAAGGAGGGAAATGGAAAGATGACTCCTTTCCTCACTTGGGGAATTTGGTTACAGGGCGATAGCGCGCGCTGTGAAGAAATACAGGAAGTGGATAAATCACCAGGCGTGTAAAAAGACACAGTGGGGTGATCAGAGATAAAACCAAGGGGCACATCAACATCTAAAGGATCGGTTCTTAACCGGGAGCAGTTTTGTCTAGAGAAGCTTCTGGCTGTCATAGCTCGGGGAGAGGTATGACTAATAACTAGTGGATTGAGGCCGTGGATGCGGCGGAACACGCTACGAAGTACAAGGCAGCCCCAGAAAAAGCAGTATCCTCCCCGAAGTGTCAATAGCGCCAAAGATGACAAAGCCTCGGCCTAGGATATCCTGGGAGGCTTTGTCACCTGTCCTAATGAAATCCAGGGATACTGGTTCTGACATAGATCTCTGATACTGTAGAAATTCTGGGTACCATTGCAAAAAAAAAAGAAATTAGATTTTCCTACAGGAGCACTGCTTGCTCTTCTCGCCTCAGATTTCCCCCAGAGGATGGGCTCTCTCTCCCCGTCGCAAGTTTAATCTCTAGTTCCTCTTCCAGAGGCGAGGCGAGGCTAAGCTGAGCTGTGGTAGCCTAATCTGGCCATATTTACCGTTGGCCAGGACCACCAGGCCTCTAACCTCTGATACAGAGGCCGTAAAGCACTGAGCAGACTGTCAAATTACAGCGGGAAGGCTGGGGAGTGGGGGAAAGAGATCCACCAAAGGACTTGTGTGCATGCATATAAGCACACCAATGGACACAAGACACCAGGGATGGGGGGGGGTGAGGGCATGTGACAGGGGGTAGGGGAGGCTGGGGAAGGTCAGTGGGGGACAAAAGGAGATATATGTACTACTACAGTGGTACCTCCAGATACGAGTTTAATTCTTTACGTAACCTTGAGGCGTGGGAAACTATGAGACGCTCGAGTCACGGTAAACTGGTGGGTCGCGTGCAGCCGGCCGATCCGCGAGATGACTCCTATCTCAAATGTTGCTCATATTTCAAAGCAAAAATCGCTCGTATCTCGAAAACCTCGTGTGTTAGGACACTCGTATCTCGAGGTACCACTGTACATGTAATACTTTAAACAGTAAAAAAAAAAATTTGAAGAATGTAGCTCCACATTTCCTTTCTTGTGGCCTGCCTCATGGATGAGATATGGGGCCAGGGTATGCAATGCTTCCAGTTCCCATTATGTAAACCCACGTGGTGGGGCCTTCCATTAATTCCTTCCTCCCGCTTGTTGGGACTCCGGGCCATGGGCCTCTCTAGCTCCTGGCCGCCTCCTAACTGCCTGACTCCACGGTGGAGTAGCTGTGCTGTCTGTCCTTCTCTGTCAAATCTGTGGCTGGTCAGAGGCAGGCCTCTGGTCTCATAACTAGTTGGTTATTGATTCTGTTCCACAAGCTCCGTCACAGCCCCATGAGCATATCTGACTGTGAATACTTTTGGAGTGGGAGGTAAGGAGCCACCGGTCTAGGCCACTTTAGCCACACAACTCATCAGAAACTTTGCTTTGTAGGAGATTGCAGAAACTTTGGACCATTCTATCTTAGCTTACATTCTCTCTAGAAGACAGCCTGAGTCGAGGCTTAAGTACTGTATTAGACGGTACAATCCTAGGATGGCAGGAGAGGAGAAAAGGGAAGTGAGGCAGGGAAAGATTAACAGCAAATACAGCGGTACCTCGAGATACAAGTGCCCTAACATACGAGATTTTTGAGATACGAGCCGTCGAGTGAGCTGTTTTTGCTTTGAAATATGAGCAACAGTTGAGATAGGAGTCATCGCGTGGATCGGCCGGCTGCACACGACCCACCAGTTTACCGCGACTCGAGCGTCTCATAGTTTCCCACGCCTCAAGGTTACGGAACGAATTAAACTCGTATCTCGAGGTACCACTGTATCAAAGGAGACATTCCTGAGCTGCCACTGATTCTCAAAAAGACACAGCCGATCACTGAGCCAAGCTCCAGACAGGCTTGACATAAAAAAGTCATGTCTAGTACAGTCCCTGGAAGGAAGGAAGAGAGAGGAGATTTACTGCTGGCTTACCTCTAGCTCCTGTTTCCCACAGGTCAGAGTTCACCCCATGTTGCATTAATTCCCCTGTACTTCCCTGTTGCCTCATCCGAGTTCTCTGACAGTCACTGGAAACCCCAGATCCCACACTCCTTGGTTATATTTGAGTTGGGGAACAGTGAGAGGAGCCAACGAGTCTAGGCCTTAGCTTCTACAAAGGGGTTCACTCAGGCTCACCCCCACAGAGATGATTGCCATAGCTATGCAAGTGGCAGTCCAGGAGACAGGTGAGGCTGAGAGAGGCTGGAGCGGAGGATACGATTAGCTTGTCTAGTCCATTGACTAAAACCATACAGTTAGCCTGTATAGTCCATTGACTAAAACCATACAGTTAGCTTGTATAGTCAGTCCATTGACTAAAACCCAGAGGGAATGGATACTATGAATTGACTTAAACCTTAGCAATTCTGTCAGGACTTCTTAGAAACTCATGCTGGAAGCTATTGCTAGTTACCAACCATCCGGAGTAGGCAGTACTAGTTGCCTACCCCGAATTCCTTCCCCTAAGGATGGCTTTGTCTTATAAGGCCATAGGCCTCCTTCCCTCCCATCCTATCCCCTCCTCACTCACAGTGGGCCGTCTGAAACTGTCTCAGTGATGACTGTAGGCTACAGCTGGAGACATTCAGTAAATCTTGGCCGTTCTACAGATATAGGAATCCAGAGGGTAGAGGAACACTGCAGAAACTTCCATGGAGAGTTACATGGGAAAGTCCTGCCACTATAATACAGCCAGGCCACATCTTGCCTTTCTTTTTCCTATGGAAACTCTGTTCAAAACACACACACACACACACACACACACACACACACACACACACACACACCAAACACAAATACAACATCGATGCATACGCATTAAGTGGGATTTGCCCGTTTTGCTAGCCAGGGCTAGTTTGCAGGCAAGTCTAAACTCTGGCAGGAGAAGCTTCTTCTACACCAGTGGGTCTCAATCTGTGGGTCGCGACCCCTTTGGGGGTCGAACAACTCTTTCACAGGGGTCACCTAAGACCATCGGAAAACACCTATTTCCCATGGTCTTAGGAACCAACACACCGCTCCTCGGTGTAGCAAAGTGTAGCAATGTAGTTTACTGTTGTCATATGAAGACCGTTACCCATGCTACACCACGATTCAAGACAATATTTCATTTATTTGTAATTAGAAATAAATATTTCACAATATATAATTACATATTGTTTTTGTGATTAATCCCTATGCTTTAATTATGTTCAATGTGTAACAATGAAAATACATCCTGCCTATCAGATATTTACATTACATTTCATAACAGTAGCAAAATGACAGTGATGAAGTAGCAACGGAAATAATTTTATGGTTGGGGGTCACCACCCCCTGAGGAGCTGTCTTAAAGGGTCGCGGCATTAGGAAGGTTGAGAACCACTGTTCTACACCATATTGGAGAAACTTGGGGCTGCTGAAACAAAAGACCAAAATTCCCTGCAGAATGCAAACCAGTGTTTCTGTTGCGAAGCCAAGAAGAACCTCTGGGAAGTGAGGTTGGAGAAAGGGAAATTTTGGAGGTTCTTCTTTAAGAGTGCAGATGCAACCATTTCTCTTATTGTTCAACTACAAATATTTCCTGAGACCCTTTATGTTAAGCCTTCTGTGGTAGGTACTGGAAGGGGGGTGTCAGGACGTGTAGAAGCCAGTCCCCACCTTCTGTGGGAGAAAAGCTTCTTCTCTCTCTGTTCCTCCTTGGCCCTAAGAGAGAGTTCTCCTAACATTTTTGTCCTCAGGAAAATGGCGGAAGGTTACTCTCACCCCCGACTCTGCTACTGGTGAGACAGGAATAAAGGCAAACATCTTGCATCTGTGATTCTTCCTCATGTGATATGAATGGACAGATAGAAGTGGCCCCTCGTCTTGCATGTGATTTTCTGGAGCCCTCCTACCTATCAGAGCTTGCTGTTTCTCCCCCGCTCTAAGCCTACCAGGATGGTGCTTTCTGTCCTGCCAGGAGAGACCTGCAGTTTTCTTCTTGCTCTTGCTCCCCTTTGCTTGTTCAGTTAAAGATAAAAATGATACAAAGGTTGATCTGGGCCTCCGTTCTAACGGGAGGCTCTCTTTCTTGCTTCTGTGATCGCCATGTAGAGAACATTCCACGACTAAGCCAACAATTCAAGGATGAGAGACACGTAGGGCAGACATGAACTCAACCTACAGGTAGAGGTGCCCGAATAAACCCAGCCTAAGTGAGCAAAGCCATGCCAGCCTATCTGCAGACATGTGAAAGCTAGAGGCTTATTATTATTTGCCCCTTGAGATTTTGTGATGATTGGGAGCAGTCATGAATCGGTCCCGAAAATGGTGATTTCAAGTAATTAGATGGCCAGACACTGGGTTCCAGTTGCCTGAATTCGGTGACAAATTCCCCAAGCCAAAAGCAGGTAAACTGAGGCATGTGAGTTGCCCTCTTTGTGTCTGCATATCCGTAAAATGGGGTAGCACTATTTCACCTCCCTTAAAGCAGTGGTTCTCAACCCTCCTAATGCCGGGACCCTTTAATATAGTTCCTCATGTTGTGGTGACCCCAACCATGAAATTATTTTCTTTGCTACTTCCTAACGGTAATTTTGCTACTGTTGTGAATTGTAATGTAAATATCTGTGTTTTCTGAGGGTCTTAGGCGACCCCTGTGATGGGGTCAATGGACCCCCAAAGGGGTCTCGACCCACAGGTTGAGAACTGCTGCCTTAGAAGGTTGTTGTAAGAATTCAGTTTATTAACACGTTAACACATTCAAAGTATGTGAATCAATAGCTGAAACACAGTAAACATTCCAATAAATGTTTTACAGCATTAATTTATCTGCCAATAAAGCTGATGTTATATTTTTGCACATGAATACAAATGTTAGAATCCATTTGGAAAGCATCTATCCAAAAAAATCCTGTAAGATTTTGATTGGAATTTCACTGAATCTATAAGCTAAATCAGAGAGAATTAGCATCTTAATATTGAGTTTGGCAATTCATAAATATGATATCTCTTCATTTATTAGGTGTGTTTTAATTTCAGCAATGTTTTATAACTTTCAGCATTAAAATCTTACACATATTTTATAAGATTTAGACCTATGTCATTTTTATGGTAGTAAAATAACATTGTTTCCTTCTAATATATTGCATTTTACCTTATATCATACAACCTTGCTAAAGTCACTTAGTTTCGGTAGCTTTCTTAGTAGATTCTTTTGGATTTTCTCTGTAGATGAATATTTCATCTGCTCATAAGAACAGCTTTGTTTCATCCTAATCTGTACGCCTTTCATTTATTTTACTTGCCATCTTGTATTAGCTAAGACCTCCAGGACAATGCTGAATAGAAATGATCCAAGAAAACATACTTGTATTGTCCTTGGCCTGAGGGGGAAAGTATTCAGTCTTTCTCTCACAATTAAGTTTAGCTATAGAGAAAGTTCCTTTCTATTCCTAGGTTTCTGAGAGTTTTTATAAAAATGGGTGTTGAATGTTGTCAACATTGTTTGCAGGGTCTGAAATGATCTCTTTTTTTTTTTCTTTTTAAATCTGTTCATAGGGTACATTACATTGGTTGGTTTTCAAATGTTGAAACAACCTTGCATTCCTGGAATAAACCCCTCTTCTTCGCTGTATAATGTCATTTTCATGTTGCTAAACTGGATGTGCTACTATTCTGTTAAAGATTTTGCAACTGTTTATGAGGGCTGAGTCTACAGTTTTCTTTTCTTGTTATCTATTTGTGTGGTTTTAGTGTCAGGACAGCACTGACGTCATAAAATGTGTTGAGAAAAATCTTGTTCCTCTTCTATTTGATTAAGGACTTTATAGAGCAACGTTATTGCTTCTTTAAGTGCTTGGTAGAATTCACCTGTAGCTTTTTGCGGGGGAGAGGGTTCACTATAAAAGCAATTTATTTAATAGCTATGAACTTATTCTGATTATCTACAGGGTGGGGCAAAAGTAGGCTTACACCTGTTTGTATGGAGAATAATACATGAGTCCGGCTGACGTGGCTCACTGGTCAACCTATGCACCAGGAGGTCATGGTTTGATTCTCCTCAGGGCACATGCCCAGGTTGCAGGCTCGATCCCCATAG
>PVJN01026543.1:0-28936 GCA_004026805.1 Lasiurus borealis | reverse complement strand
TCGGACTGGACTGGCTGGATCCCAGGAGCCCTGGAATCAGATTAGACTCAAAAAGCCCCTCCCTTGCCTGCAGACACTCATATGCATTTGAAAAGAAATGGCTGTTTCACTTGAACACTGATCGTCATTGGTAATCATTGAAGTTAAGCTCTAACATGGTGCTTCCCCAACTGTCTGTGATGGAGGACCAGCTTTTCTTCCAAGATTCTCCAATCCCCAGCCAACTGATACTTTTATAAAACTCAGCACACTATGAATTTAGTAGAAAAATAAAATGGGGGGGGGGGGGAATAAATGTCCACTATTTTTCATTAGGATCTGTCAAATTGCTGGAAAAGTTTCTAAAGACTTAGTCTTAAGTTCTGTATTCATCTTGGACCAGTAACAGTTTGGACTGGGACATGGTCAGCAGACCACACTGAAAGATAAATAAATAAAAAATAGCAGAACTGCCCGCTGCCCAGGGCCTCTGGGCGGGGCAGACGCTGCTGTGTGCCCCTGGCATCAGCTCACTTACTCCTCGCAGCATCCTCTGCTGTCACACGTGTGGAAGTGGGGCTCAGAGAGGTTCAGTCATTGGCCTAAGGTCACACCGCAAAGTGGGAGGGCTGGGATCCGAACCCGGGACGACCTGTCTGAAATCTGTGTCCAACACGCTATGTTGTCTCCCGAGAGTACTCGGAGGGAAGCCACACAGTTAGTTCTCAGCTTACTACTGAACTCAGGGTACATCTTCATCGCATTCCCCAGTTTGTAGGCAGCTAAGTCCTTGGGATTTCCTCTGTCTGCTCACTGTTTCCTGGGCATTTTAATTGGTTTACTTAAGAGAAAGCCCAAGCGGCTGATAAAAGTCACATCAGCTAACTAAGATATCCGGAAACAGACTAATCAAAGAAAGATAAGAATCGGGGGGGATGGGACGTACACATTTCTTTTTTTAACTCTCATACTTCTCCCCAGCCTTCAGGGAGGGGTGAGGTTGGCGGGGCCGCTTCCCAGCCAGGCTCACCTTGCCCCACCGCCGAGTGCATCTTTTCCATGTCAAACTTGATCTTGGACCTCCCCGGCGTGCTGAGCATCTTCTCCCACACCGCCGTCACCTCTTTCAGGCACGGCGTGATCTCCTCGTAGTCCAGCTTCAGGCGCTTGTTCAGCAGGTCGTTTTTGGAAGCTGCAAGAGATCGTGGAAGAGCATGTTAGTGAACACCGTGGCTACACGTTTTCTCCTGCCTGATGTGGCTGCCTGACAGAACATGTTATCTGAGCCCAGAGAGGCTCTCCAGGGATGCTTCCTTCTCATGTCTAACCAAACCCTCTAGACCAGTGGTTCTCAACCTTCCTAAGGCCTTGACCCTTTAACACGCTCCTCATGTGGTGGTGACCCCCAACCATAAAATTATTTGCGTTGCTACTTCATAATGTAATTTTGCTACTGTTATGAACTGTAATGTAAATATCTGGTATGCAGGATGTATTTTCATTGTTACAAATTGAACATAATTAAAGCGTAGTGATTAATCACAAAAACAATATGTAATTACATATTGTGAAATATTTATTTCTGATTACAAATAAATGAAATTTTGTCTTGAATCATGGTGTAGCATGGGTAACAGTCTTCATATGACAACAGTAAACTACATCGCTACACTTTGCTACACCGAGGAGCGGTGTGTTGGTTCCTAAGACCATGGGAAATAGGTGTTTTCCGATGGTCTTGGGCGATCACTGTGAAAGGGTCGTTCGACCCCCAAAGGGGTCTCGACCCACAGGTTGAGAACCACTGCTCTAGAAGGTTTCTATTGAGGGCCCTGTTTCTGCTTCATGAAACAGAAGAGAATAGATGCACTCTTCTATGAGTCTCCTCACATGTGAGGGTAACTAGTATTTCCCACCAACCCTATTCCGTTTAAAGCTTTACGAGGAAGAATGATACCTAAACCACCAATGTGGGGCAGGGGGATACAGTAAGACTGTAAACGGACAGTTCTAAGAAAGACGAAAACTGACGGCCTGATTCTACCTAGAAGCACTAAATCCTATTTAGACGCCAAGTCCACTCCACTCACACTGGAGATCCGGACTGTGCATTTACCAGGAGAGCGGGTAGGATACAGGGCTGAGTAGAAGCCAACACACAACTTTGGCAGCGCTGGCGAACTCGGTTTCTTCAGGATGGCAGACACTACCTGTCTCACGTGCTTTGTGTTTAGTAACCTCTCATCGGAACGTCCCTCCGAGGCACCGGAGGCTGAGCACCTTCCCCAAAGTCCGGGAGGAGGAGGCAGAGCCTGGGACCCGGCCTCGCGGTGCTGCAAAGCTTGCTGCCAGTGATTCCACGTCTTTTCTGGGATTAGGCACGGGTCAATTGGGAACCCTAAATGTTTTCTAGAATCTGGAACAGCTATCTGAGCCCTGGAATATTCTTCAGTGAAAGATTTTCAATACAAGTGCGATCTCTTTAAATAGATCCGGGGCCACTCCAATTTTTTTTTGCTCTGTGATCAGCACTTACCAGTTTTGAGTCAAGTGCATCTTTTGAAAGGTTTGTCTGTTTCATCTAAGTCAGCGGTTCTCAACCTGTGGGTTGAGACCCCTTTGGGGGTCGAATGACCCTTTCACAGGGGTCACCTAAGACCATCGGAAAACACCTATTTCCCATGGTCTTAGGAACCAACACACCGCTCCTCAGTGTAGCAAAGTGTAGCAATGTAGTTTACTGTTGTCATAGGAAGACTGCTGCCCATGCTACACCATGATTCAAGACAAAATTTCATTTATTTGTAATTAGAAATAAATATTTCGCAATATATAATTACATATTGTTTTGGTTATTAAGCACTCTGCTTTAATTATGTTCAATTTATAACAATGAAAATACATCCTGCCTATCAGATATTTACATTACAGTTCATAACAGTAGCAAAATTACAGTTATGAAGTAGCAACGAAAATAATTTTATGGTTGGGGGTCACCACAACATGAGGAGCTGTCTTAAAGGGTTGTGGCATTAGGAAGGTTGAGAACCCAGATCTAAGTAGTCACGTTTATTGGTATAAAGTTGCTCTTCGCCCTACAGACACTGATAAGTCAGTGCACACACCTCACGAGTGTGTTCTCCGCCCCCCTGCAGATATACACGTTATCCCCCTCCAACCCCGTTTCATTCAGAGGCGGCCGAGGCTGAGCAGCGTCCTTCCTGGGCCCTGTCAGAAGAGCTGGTGGCAGGATTCGAAGCCCTTTGCTTTGGTTCTGAACACCAGTTGCTCTTACATTTGAAATGAGAATTATAGCCCCGCCTGCTTGGCTCAGTGGTTGAGGATCGACCTATGAACCGGGAGGTCACAGTTTGATTCCTAGTCCTGATTCCTGGTCAGGGCACATGCCCGGGTTGCAGGCTCGATTCCTAGTGTGGGGTGTGCAGGAGGCAGCGGATCAATGATTCTCTCTCCCTCTCCCTTCCTCTCTGAAATCAATAAAAATATAACAAGTAAATAAACAAAATGACAATTACAGCTACTTCACGGAGTAGCTCTTGTGAGGATGAAATGAGATGAAATAAACCAAGCATGCACACAATCAATGCCTGCTCACTCACACATGCGCCACAAATTATATTATCAAAACTACAGACAGTGGAAGGCACAGAACGATGCTTTACAAACTAAGTGCTTATGATGTAAAGTAAAATATTTTCTTCTCCTGAGTAAATCTGGCTAAGGGGTCCCTGGTGGTGGACCTTATTCCTCTGATGCATGGATTCGGAACCTAACCTGCCCAATTACCACCGCCCAGTACAAATACATCAAAAGAGCGCACTGCAAAGGCCCGCAGAGACCCCAGGCCCAGCCCTCATTCATAGACTCAGTCACTGGAGCTCAGAGCGATTAAGGGCTTGACAAGGTTACTGACTGGCTGGTGGGTAGCAAGTGACCGATTCTTTTCCTTCTTACTTAAAAGAATTTGCAAGATCCTGCTAAACAATTCCCTAGATCTGTGGAGTTCAGTTTTGTGGGTTTTTTTTTAAATGTCTGCCCCAGATTTTTTCCTGTCTGTGAGGAAGCACAGAAGGCATCCTTAGCATTGAACTAACCCCGTGGCTGATCAGGTCAGGCCTCGCCTTGCTTGACGCAAGCAGCACAGGATCCACACACACTTATTTCCCTGGCCGTGACCTGGGCCTGCCTGCGAGCGTCTGGCTGCACTGAAGAGGCTCTGAAGTCCACGGGACGGGGTGTCTGGGCAGAAGATGCAGCTGAAAAGGCTTCATCCACGCATCCTGCTGTTGGCCCAGGCAGCGTGCTGCTGTGCAGCATCCTGACATCACCGCTTCCTAAAACCCAAAATGCCCGTCACCCAAGGCAGACGGTGCGGGCCTGCGACAAATGTCCCAGTGCCAACACAAGACCGAATTTTAGAAACGAGACCGAGCTGTTTGAAACAGTGAATCAGGGTCTGCAGTCCCGTGTCGGTGAGTTTCAGGGGCTGGGAGACCAGGGCGGCATGAGAGTTGTCGAAAACACTTGTCATCATTGAACACGGATGCGTGAGCTAACTGGTACTTGGGGCTAACGGTCAGATGGGGTTTATAGCCCCTGCGTAGGATGGGCTGTGGCTGCCCATTCCCAGTTCTGCGCCGTTAGCAGCCATTTCCACAGAAGGAACACTTCTGACTGCCACCGCTTCCGGAAAGCTGGGAACCGGAAGGCTAGGGGCCCGGGGGCCTCAGGAATGAAATGGTTCCCGAGCTTGTAGATTTTGGAAAAATGGCACCCGTTATTTAATATTTTTACAACCAACATGTAACATTTGTCTAACCAGGGGAAAACCTTTTAAAAGTCTCTTCAATTACCATTATATTAAAATTCCAAATTCGATGGGTCACTATGCAGATGTAATAGTACCTGTATCATTTTAATCTCAAATAAGAAACGCTGAACTGTGAGAGTCAGTCCAACAAGGAGTAACGTGCTGACAAGAGCTAGGCCTGCACTGAACCACGCCCTGCTGCCTGGCCACCGGCTGCCTGCGTCTTCGTTTGAGAGGGAGGGAGAAGGGCCTTGCAGAGGGCGTGCTGGGACTGCTGGGGATGCATTTTAGTCCCAACATCAATGAAAAAAGAAGCTGTTTAACTGGGGGAATTACAGTTCAGCCTCCCCCTCAGCAGCGAGGCAGATTTCAATGACGTGGTTTGGTTCTTTCTCAGATGCAATGCTTCTAGAACCATAAGAATATTCGGCCCAGATATGCAAAAGCCAGGAACTAGGCTTAGCAGTAGGCAGGACCTCATACGCGTTTCTTTAGTGTTTTTTTTCCAAAGAGTTTGCCAGTTGGCCTGAACCCGTGATCAATTTTGAGAGCCACTCCCAGCTGCAATTTCACTTTCCTTTGTAAAAGCAATGTGGGGGGAGGAGGGAGGGGCAAGAGGGGAAACAATAGAATAACTGCCTTTCTAGCACATTCCCTGATAAGTTCTTATCAAGTCTTGCTTCTGGGTTTAATGACAAAATCCTGCCCCTATCCCAACTCAACACAGCTTACTATATATTGTTTAAGCAATTCACGATCGGGCTTTTACTGATGATGATTTCTCAGCAATGTAAGTACTGTATGCACCGATACAATGCTTTCTAAGTTATATTGAGCAAGCTTACTGCGCTCTCACCGCAAAGGTCAGCATGTGTTGAACTTCACAGCACTAAAAAGAGAAATGAATCCCAGCAGTAAAAACAAAGGCCACACCGCACTGAATGCTGCAGGTGAAATGAGGAAGCAGTGGAAAGGTGCTGGGTGGGGCCCGGTGACCTCGGGAAACGTCCCAGCTCACTCTGGTGGGGCGAGTCGCCATTTACACAGCTTTACAGGAACTCTGCTTCTGGGGTACCCTGGTCTCGTCGATGAAGGTCACGATTCTTCCCATCATTCCCGGAGGCCAGCCAGCACCGTCCCCGTTTCACCGGGGAGCCCATTTTCCGTGGCTGTCATGTGCACAATCAACCGGGAGAGGCACTAAGGTTTATGACCTACCTGCTAAACATGACTGCCTTTCCCTCTCAACAAAAATCTCAACCAACATGCACAGGGACGTGGCTGCTGTGCTCCAAAGCTGCCACTCAACTGATGGCACACTCCGTGATGCCGTCCCCATCAAAGCTCCTTTAGATCGCTGCTTTTAGAATGAATCACCTCAGGGACCCACAGAGAAACTGGGAGAAAAACAGAGCTGGGCAAAGTCCTAGCATGAACAGCACCCTCACGGAATGGGCCCATCTCATTTAGCTTTGATACTGTGTCTACATCCATAAGCAGCCTCTTACAATGGTGGGGCTACTTTCATATCAAAAGGCCTTATTACTTCCTATTTCATTTCTTGTATTTGGTCAAAGAATATAGACTTATCTGGACTATGAATTGTATGAATCAAACCTAGTGTCTTAATCACTTTCAGCTTCTTACAAACAGCAAGATGGTTATTAAAAGATGAAGATGGGCAACCAGGGAGGAAGTTCCATGAAATGTACAGCAGTCCACGCTCCCCCGCTTATCCACAGGGGATGGGTGCCAAGACCTCTAAGGCAGTGGTTCTCAATCTGTGGGTCGCGACCCCTTTGGGGATCGAACGACACTTTCACAGGAGTTGCCTAAGACCATCGGAAAACACAGGTAGTATTTACATTATAATTCATAACAATAGCAAAATTACAGTTATGAAGTATGATTGGAGGTCACCACAACATGAGGAACTGTATTAAAGGGTCGCGGCATTAGAAAAGTTGAGAACCACTGCTCTAGGGATGCCTGAAATCACAGAGGGTACTGGACACTATTATGCCCTATGTTCTTCCTATACATACTCACCTTCTCCCTTAAAGGAAGCACACCCGAATTGCCAGTAGCACCACTGGTGTGCTTCAGGGCCATCACTAGGTAATATAAGGGTGACCTGACAATAAGCACTGCGACACCGAGACTGTGGCTCTGATGAACTGAAACCACTACTGAATGGCTAACGGCAAGTAGTAGAGACGGCAAGGAAACGTTGGACAAAGGGATGATGGATGTCCGGGCAGGATGGAGTAGGACAAAGCTCCAGGATTTCATCACACTACTCAGAACAGCACACACTTGAAAACTTAGAAATTCTTGTTTACTTCTGGAATTTTCCATTTAATATTGTCAGGCCACAGGTAACTGCAAACCACAGCTAAAGGGAGACCGCTGGACTCTAATTCCAAAATCTCCTTGGGAGTGGTGGCCCGGGCTCCCTCTGAGAGTGCGTCCAGACTCCCTGATCACATTCCTCATTCGTTTATAGCCAGGCCGCTCTCCATACTAAGTCCCACGTTCTTTCCATTATACCATCCAGGGAATAGAAACTCAGCTCTTAGCTCCTTTGAACATAATATTTCTTGCTTTAGGTGACAGCATGGAAACAGGAAATGAACAAAATCTAAGCTTTCAAAGTTCCCGGCTTATTTGGATCCTGACATGACCCTGGGCAGGTGGCTTGGCTTCTCGGGCCTTTAGTTTCCCTTCTTCTTCAGAGTAAAACCCTGGAGCTGTCCTCGGGATGAAGGGCGTCTGGGTGCATAAACACCCTGGTAGCAAACAGGTAGAGCTCCGCTCATGTCAATGTGTCAGGTTACTTGCAGCTCAGTAACCACGTGCACAGAGTGAGGCTATGAAGTCAGTGATCACTGGTATGTAGGATTCGTTCCTATGTAACATCGAGGCACAGACTATGGCTGAGGGCAAAGCAGGGCGAGAGAAAGAGGCGAGCACAAAACAAAATCCACTTCTTGAAGGTTAAAGCTTATATTTGCAGGCTGTCTCTCAGAAGTTCTAGACACTTGCTAAAAATGACCATAAAGGAATAACTAATACAGTTAATGATATCATTGGCTCTCCAAAAAGTGGTCTTCATTTTACTAATTAACAGATATTTTAAAGTAAACAGATGTTTACATGTATATAATGAGTTGTACAGTTGTATGTAAAGTTGTAGGCATGTGAGAGTGTCTTGCTTTCTTTTAAGGCAGTGGTTCTCAACCTTCCTAAGGCCAGGATTCTTGCATACAGTTCCTCATGTGGTGGTGACCCCCAACCATGAAATTCTGCTACTGTTATGCATCGTGATGTAAATATCTGCATTTTCCGATGGTCTTAGGTGACCCCTGTGAAAGGGTCGTTTGACCCCCAAAAGGGTCGCGACCCACAGGTTGAGAACCGCTGTTTTAAGGGCAGCACACTTATGTCTGATGTGATTTCACTTCCGACCAGAGATAAGTTACGATCACCAGGCCTGCGGAGTATAAACAAGGGCAAACCAACCTTGGAGCTTCTGGTTTTCCTTCTCCATCCTGAGGAGGAGGATCTGCTGTAGAATCGCCTTGCGCCACAGTTCGCGAAGCTCACGAGATGTCCTTCTCTTTTCCTCGGGGACAGGGCCAAAGGACCCATCCTCACAAACCGGCTCTAAGGGAGACCGCGGCGGAAGCTCTCCCAGCTCGGAATAATCTGGAAGGGAAAAGGACATTGCAGAATGGTCATTTTTCAAGTAACAATTTATATTCAAACATGTTGCCAAATCAGAAAATTCTCCTCACCACATGATGATATTACCCAGAATGATGATGATTCATGTCTTAATATGCACTGTAATGAACTGTTTGAACTATAGACATCTAACAACATATAAATAGTAAGGAAAGGTTGTAGAAGCTGAGGAAATGTTCAAAGACACCTACTTATTTAAGGTGCAACACACCCACTTCTGAGTTAATGAGTACATTAGTAGTGGTAAGAGCAAACATTCACCTCATGCTCACTATGTATGTATAGTAAATTACTTAACAACCGACCACCCCAAGACATAGGTACTAAACTATTCATTTTTATTTTTTATTATTTAAAGTATTACATATAATAGTATATATATCTTCTTTTTTCCCCCATTGACCTTCCCCTAACCCTTGTTGCATGCCCTCACCCACCCAGTGTCTTGTGTCCACTGGTGTGCTTATATGCAAGCATACAAATCCTTTGGTTGAACTATTTCCCTCCCTCTCCAACACTCCCCCAGCCTTCCTACTGTAATTTGACAGTCTGTTCGGTGCTTTACTGCCTCTGTATCTATCTTTTTATTCATCAGGTTATAATGTTTATTTTCCATAAATGAGTGAGATCATGTGGTATTTTTCTTTCATTGCCTGACTTATTTCACTTAACATAATGCTCTCCAGGTCCATTCATGCTGTTGTAAATGGTAAGAATTCCTTCTTTTTAATAGCAGTGTAGTATTCCATTGTGTAGATGTACCATAGTTTTCTAATCCACTCATCTGCAGATGGGCACTTAGGCTGTTTCCAAATCTTAGCTATTATAAATTGTGCTGCTATGAACATAGGGGTGTATATGTCCTTTCTGATTGGTGTTTCTAGTTTCTTGGGATATATTCCTAGGAATGGGATGACTGGGTCAAATGGGAGCTCCATTTTTAGTTTTGTAAGGAAACCCCATACTGTTCTCCACAGAGGCTGCACCAGTCTGCATTCCCACCAGCAGTGCACGAGGGTTCCTTTTTCTCCACATCCTCACCAGCACTTGTTGTTTGTTGATTTGTTGATGATAGCCATTCTGACAGGTGTGAGATGGCACTGCATTGCCGTTTTGATTTGCATCTCTTGGATAATTAGTAACTTTAAGCGTGTTTTCATATGTCTCTTGGCCTTCCTTGTCTTGTTTCAAAAAGTTTCGATTTAGGTCCATTGCCCATTTTTATTGGATCACTTATCTTCCTTTTACTAAGTTGTATAAGTTGCCTGTACATGTTGGAGATTAAACCTTTATCAGTGATAACATTTGAAAATATGTCCTCCCATACAGTGGGCTTTCTTATTGTTTTGTTGATGGTTTCTTTTGCTGTGGAAAAGCTTTTTATTTTTTATGTAATCCCAGTTGTTTATTTTCTCTTTAGCTTCCATTGCCCTAGGAACAGTATCAGTGAAGAAATTCTTTTGGCACATACCTGAAATTTTGCTGCCCATAGATTCCACTAGGATTTTTATAGTTTTCCAATGTAATTTAAGTCCTGTATTCATTTTATTTTTGTATATGATGTAAGTTGGTGGTCTGGTTTCATTTTTTTGCATGTATCTGTCCATTTTCCCAATACCATTTATTGAAGAGACTGTCTTAACTCCACTGTATGTTCATGCCTCCTTTGTCAAATATTAATTGAGCATAGTGGTTTGGGTCAATATTTGGATTCTCTATTCTATTCCATTGGTCTATTTGTCTGTTCTTATGTCAGTATCAGGCTGTTTTGAGAACAGTGGCTTTGTAATACAGCTTGAAATCTGGTTTTGAGATCCCACCTACTTTGTTCTTCTTTCTCAGGATTGCTGTGGCTATTCAGGGTCTTTTTTATTCCAGATGAATTTTTGGAGAGTTTTTTCTAGGTCTGTGAAATATGCCATTGGTATTTTAACAGGGAATGCATTGAATCTATAGATTGCTTTGGGTAGTATGGACATTTTAATGATGTTGATTCTCCCAACCCATAGTATGTTCTTCCAACTGTTTGTCTTCATCTATCTCTTTTTACAGTCCTGTAGTTTTCCATGTATAGGTCTTTTACCTCCTTAGTTAAGATTATTCCTAGGTATCTTAATTTTTTTGGTGCGATGGTAAATGAGATTGCTTTTTTAGTCTCTCTTTCTGTAAGTTCACTATTGGTGTATAAAAATGCCATAGATTTTTTGGCATTAATTTTGTATCCTGCTACATGGCCAAATTCATTTATTAAATCTATTAGTTTATTGATGAGTCTTTCGGTTTTTTTTTTATGTACAATATCATGTCATCTGCTTCTTTTCCAACTTGGATGCCTTTCATTTGTTCTTCTTGTCTAATTGCAATGGATAACACTTCTAGTACTATGGTGAACAGGAGTGGTGAGAGTGGGCATCCCTGTCTTGTTCCTGTTTTTAGGGGAAATTGTTTTAGTTTTTGCCCATTGAGTATGATGTTAGCTGTGGGTTTATCATATATAGCTTTTATTATGTTGAGGTATGATCCTTCCATTCCTGCTTTGTTGAGAGTTTTTATCAAGAAAAGATGTTGGATTTTGTCAAATGCTTTTTCTGTATCATTTGATATGACTTATGTGATTTTTTTCTCTCAATTTGTTAATGTGATGTATCACATTTATTGATTTGTAGATATTGTACCATCCTTGCATTCCTGGGATAAATCCTACTTGGTCATGGTGTATGATCTTTCTGATTTCCTGCTGGATCCAATTTGCTAGAATTTTGTTGAGGATTTTGGCATCTATTTCATGAGGGATATTGGCCTGTAATTCTCTATCATTGTGTTCTCTTTATCTGATTTTGGTATTAGGGTGATGCTGGCTTCATAGAAGGAGCTTGGACGTGTTCCTTCTTCTTGAGTTTTTTGGAATAGTCTGAGGAGGATATGTTTTAGTTCTTTGAATGTTTGGTAAAACTCCCCTGTGAAGCCATCTGGCCCTGGGCTTTTATTTGCTGGAAGCTTTTTGATGACTGCTTTAATTTCTTCCATAGTTATTGGCCTATTGAGATGTTTAGATTCTTCCTGATTGAGTTTTGGAAGGTTATATTTTCTAGGAATATGTCCATTTCCTCCAGGGATTATCCAGTTTGTTAGAATAGAGTTGTTCATAGTGTTCATAGTATTTTTTTTAACAATCCTTTGTATTTTGGTGGGGTCTCTTGTTATTTCACCTCTTTCATTTCTGATTTTGTTTATTTGGGTCCTCTCTCTTTGCTTCTTGGTGAGACTGGCTAGAGGTTCATCAATCTTGTTTATCCATTCAAAGAACCAACTCTTGGTTTTGTTGATCGTTTTTGTTGTTTTTGTTTTTGTGGGTTTTTTTTTAGTCTTAATGTCATTTATCTTTCCTCTGATCTTTATTATTGCCTTCCTTCTGCTTATACTGGGCTTTTCTTGTTGCTCTCTTTCTACCTCTTTGAGTTCTAGGGTTAGGTAATTTATTACCATTGTTTCTTGTTTTTTTATAGTAGGCTTGTAGAGCTATGAACTTCCCTCTCAACACTGCTTTCACTGTGTCTGATAGATTTTGGATTGTTGTGTTTTCATAGTCATTTCTTGCCATGATGTTTTTTATTCTTCCTTGATCTCTCTCTGGTAACCTAGTCATTGTTTAATAGCATGCTGTTTAGTCTCCATGTGTTTGATTTTTTGGGTTGTTTTTATTGTAGTTGATTTTCAGTTTTATGCCACTGTGATTTGAGAAGATGCTTCAAACGATTTCTATCTTCTTGATAGAAGATTTTGACTGTGCCCCAATATATGGTCTATTTTTGAAAATGATCCATGCACTGTAGAATAATGTATATTCTGTGGCTTTGGGATAAAATGTTCTGAAGATGTCAATTAATTCCATCTGGTCTGGTGAGTCATTTAGAATTGCTGTTTCTTTGCTGATATTTTGTTTAGCGGATCTGTCCAATGGTGATAGTTGGGGTACTAAAGTCTCCTACTATGGTTGTATTGCTGTCAATCTCTCCCTTGATATCCTCCAGGAGTTTTTTATGTAGTTGGGTGCTTCTGTGTTGAGTGCATATATGTTTACCAGAATTATTTCTTCTTGTTGAATTGTTCCCTTTAATATTATAAAGTGGCTTTCCTTATCTCTTGTTATGTCCTTCACTTTGAAATCTAATTTTTTAGATAAAGTATTGCTACCTCAGCTTTTCCTTTTTCATTTCCATTCGCCCGTAAAACCTTTCTCCATCCCTTCACCCTCAGTCTCTGTGCGTCTTTTTTTCTGAGGTGGGTTTCTTGTAGACAGCAGATATATGGGTCATGTTTTCTTATCCAATCCATTATTCTATGTCTTTTAATGGGGACATTTAACCTATTTACATTTAAAGTTATTATTGATAGGTACTAATCTGTCGCCATTTTTAGTCTTTACCTCCGAGTCGTTCCTTCCTTCCTTCCTTCCTTCCTTCCTTCCTTCCTCCCTTCCTCCCTTCCTCCCTTCCTCCTTTTCTCCCTTTCTCCTTTTCTCTCTTTCTTGCTTTCTCAGCAGCCCCTTTAGCATTTCTTGCATTGCTGGTTTGGTGGTAATAAATTCCCTTAGTCCTTTTTTGTCTGTGAAGCTCCTGATTTCACCTTCAATTTTGATTGATAGCCTTGCTGGATACAGTATTCTTAGATTCAGACCCTTCCTTTGCATGACTTTGTATATTTCATCCCATTACCTTCTTGCCTGATGAGTTTCTGTTGAGAAATCAGTCGCTAGTCTGATGGGGGTTCCTTTGTAGATAACTTTCTGTCTCTCTCTGGCAAGCTTTTAAGAATCCTTATTTGTCGTTGGTGTTTGTCAATTTAATGATAATGTGCCTTGGCGTCGGACTTTGGGGGTCCATTTTGCTTGGGAGTCTGTGAGCTTCTTGGATTTGTGTAGGTTTTTTCTTTCCTATATCAGGGAAGTTTTCTGTCATTGTTTCTTTAGAGGTGGTCTATTCTTTGCTCAATTTCCTCTCCTTCTGGAATCCTCATTATGCAGATATTGTTTTGTTTCATGTTGTCCCAAAGTTACCTTAGGCTCTCCTCCTGATTTTTAATTTTATTTTTCTAGAAGCTGCTCTACTTGGGTATTTTTTCCTACCTTGTCTTCTAGCTCGTTGATGTGGTCCTCTGCTTCTTCTAGTCTACTCTTGATGCTTTCTATTGAGTTCTTTATAGCAGTGATGTCATTTTTCATTTTTTCTTGGTTCTTACTCACATGTCAAATTTGTCTTCCATTCTTTTCAGACATCTTACGACCATTTCTCTGAATTCTTTGTCTGACAGGTTGCTTGCCTCCATTTCATTTACTTCCTTTTCTGGTGATACCTGCTTTTCTTTCACATGCGGACTGTTTTTTTGTCTCCCCATGGTCTCTCTTCTCCGGTGTCTGGTTATGTATTTCTCTCTCTCCCTATGCGACTCTCAGCTGTTCTTTCTATCCACTCTGGGACAAGTCTCAGGACACATCTGTCTATTCCGCTATCATTTTTGTTTGTTTGTTTGTTTTAGAACTATTCAGTTTGAAAGCAACCTGATACATAGTGAATTTAAGTCACTTGCCCAATGTTACTTAGGAAATAGTAGAACCAGGACTGAAACCCAGTCTTGCTTTCATATGCATGCTCAACCACTCTGTTATAGGTATCTGGAAAGGTATTTGGAAAGAATATTAAAACATATTTAATAGCAAATAATGGCAGTGATCATTAACGGATCCTCTATCAAATGCTAGGCATGGTACCAGGTATGTTATGTACTCATTTCATCCTTCAATTCCAGAAGGTAGGCATTAGCATGAAGAGAAACCAAGGCTCAGAGAAGCCAAGGAACTTGCCTGGGGTCATACAGTGAATATACAGGGGTGCTGGGACCCTAACCCATATCTACCTAACTCAGAAGCGTAGTTTTCCGCTGAATCCCCCACCATTCCAATGTATCCTATGGTGTCAATTTTTAAATTTCCATTTATTAGTTGAAATCTCTTTACAGTTCACAAATCTGTATCTTTCTCAACTGCGGACTCTATGTTGCTGGTACACAATGTTACCATCCACAAATATTCATAACATGCACAAGAGAGCATCTGCTGCCCGCTATGCAACTAGCTCTGAACTGCAGCACAAGTTTCTGTCCCATCTGACACAACTCATCCTTGGGAACTTCTGTCTAAAATGAACCTAAACACCATCATGGTCTGAACACATGCCATGAAAGCTCTGAGTCTCACAGCCACCCATAATATAATATACAATCTCTCCAGTGCAAGCTCCAACACAACTCCATGTTAACGATTCATTTCCAGAACAGTCATTGGCATCAACAGCTCATTACTTTTATTGGAATTTGCATTTATTTTCTGCTATGAAATCAAACATGACTACAAAATATTTAATTTCCTACAATAACTTATCCATGTTAACTCCTCATAAAATGACTGGATTTAAAAAATTATGATGGGGTGGGGAATACTGTATGAGTATATGACTGTCTAACCACTATGCTGTACATCTGAAACTAATACAAAATAATACTGAGTGTGAAGTGTAATTGGAAAGTAAAATTAAACAAAGAAAAATAAAATCAAATAAAAATTTATGATAAGCATTAAGAAATCTTAATAATGGCTGTAGCATTTAAATGCTTATCATCACATTTCTATATTTGCTTATTTTATTATAACCTTATTAAATAAGTAAATTAAAATTCAACTTCGTTTAGAAGTAAAAAGTTATACAAAGTTCATACACAGTATTAGGTGGATGCTCATGTGTTAATGGCCAACATAAATGCAGGAATCAGAACTGTCTGTAGAGTATAACATGTGATAATATTATAATGGTACTTGAGGTCCTATACACAAAATTCGTGCATGGGAGGGGGTGTCCTTCAGCCCATCCTGCACCCTCTCCAAATCTGGACCCCCCTCGAGAAATGTCTGACTGCCCATTTAGGCCCGATCCCACTGGATCTCACCTGCCTTCATTCCTTATTACCCCTAACCAATTCTGCCTGCCAGCCTGATCACCCCCTAACTGCTCCCCTGCCAGCCTGTTTGCCTCTAACTGCCCTGCCCTGGAGGCTTGTTCACCCTTAACTGCCCTCCCCTGCAAGCCTGGTCCTCCCCAACTGCTCTCCCTTGCAGGTCTGGGTCCCCCCAACGGCCCTTCCCTGCAGGCCTTATCACCCCCAACTTCCCTTCTCTGTCAGCCTGGTCACCTCCAACTGCCCTCCCTTGCAGGCCTGGTCTCTCCCAACTGCCCTCCCCTACTGGCCTGATCACCCACAACTGCCCTCCCTTGCAGGCCTTCTTGAGGTAGCCATCTTGTGTCCTCATGAGGGCAGGATCTTTGACCACATGGGGATAGCCATCTTGTGAGTTGGAATGATGGTCAATCTGCATATTACTCTTTTAATTGATAGGATAGAGGCCTGGTGCATGGATAGAAGCCAGCTGGTTTGCCCTGAAGGGTGGCCCAGATCAGGGTAGGGGTCCTCTTGGGGCATGGGGTGGCCTGGGCAAGAGGCCTGTGGTGGTTTGCAGGCCAGCCATGCCCCCAGCCACCCCAGGGGAAGCCCTGGTATCTGGGATCTATCTTCTACAGAAACTTTGTAGCCTGGAGGGGAGCTAAGCCTTCTGCTGGCTCCCTGGCAGCAGCCATTTCTGTTGGGATTTATTTATCTTCTATAATTGAAATTTTGTAGCATGGAGTGGAGGCTTGGGCTGGCCAGGGAAACCCAAACCTCCCTCCTGCTCTCTCTGTGGCTGCAGTCATCTTGGTTGGGTTAATCTGCATACTCGCTCCTGATTGGCTGGTGGGTGTGGCTTGTGGTTGTAGCAGAGGTACAGCCATTTGCATATTACTCTTTAATTAGATTGTATGAGAGGCAGTACACTTCAGTGACTAATAGGTCAGGTTCTGGAGCCAGGCTGCCTGGGTTTTAATTAAGAGTCTGCCTTTTACCGAGACCAGTTTGGCTCAGTGGATAGAATGTAGGCCTGCGGACTGAAGGGTCCCGGGTTCGATTCCGGTTGGGGGCATGTACCTTTTTGCGGGCACATCTCCAGTGTGGGGCGTGCAGGAGGCGGCTGATCGATATCTCTCTCTCATCAATGTTTCTGACTTTCTATCCCTCTCCCTTCCTCTCTGTAAAAAATCAATAAAATATATTTTTTTAAAAAAGAGTCTGCCTTTACTGATTCTGTGACCTTTAGCAAATTGCTTAACTTCTTTGTGCCTCAGTTTCCCAATCTGTCAAGTGCAAATAACTGCACCTCCCTTATTGTGGTGCTAGAGGAACCCAGTTAATACACGTAATATAAACCACCTAAACAGGAACCAATACACAGTAAGAATATAGTAAACCTATTAGCTGTTTAGCCAGACAACTGGAAGCTCTAGGAAGACTCCACAAAGCCACCTTGTCAGGGAGGATTTGTCCGGCACCAAGCACGGGGCCTGGCACCCAGCAGGTACTTTATAAATAACTGATGAACAAAGGAAGAGACAGCAAGTGCTGGGTTTGGGCAGCTTGTCATTCTTCTTTGTAGTTCCTGTATTTTCTGAATGCGTGACAATAAACAATTTTTATAATCAGAAAATTAAAGAAAAATCATGCAAAACTGTCCTGCTTTAAGTCAAAGATTGAAAAGTACAAAACCCCTAGAAGACAAATCCATCCCACAAACACCAGTATGCACAGGAGCACTAGTCACTGTGGCATATGATCGACTCTCATCTTTCTTTCAGAAGGCATCTGAGTCCGTGTTCTTGTTTCACCTCACTCTGCAGCCTGAAGTCTTCCATTTGAATCCATTCCCTTTTTTTCCTCCTTTTAGCATCTTGCTGCTGAAACTCTGCTGGACACTCCATTATGATTCAAGTTCTGCTTTGTCTCACGCTGGAAGTATTTACACTCCCACTGGTTCACAAAAGAGTCTCATTTCCAAACAGTGCGACTCCCGGCTGATGAGACAGGCACCGGGGCAGCGGGTATTGTAGCAGGTCAGCGCACTTTCACGGGGCGTGTGTGTGTGTGTGTGTGTGTGTGTGTGTGTGTGGCCTGCAACCCAACAGTCAACAGAATAAGAGGTGAAGTTAACCTAAATATTATTTGCCATTCCTGTTTTTCTTTTTAGTTAGACATTTTTTTCTTAATTTTACTTTCCAATTACAGTTTACATTCATTATTATTTTGTATTCGTTTCAGGTGTACAGCACAGAGGTTCAACAATCACATACTTTACCAGTACCCACCTGGTACCATGCATAGCCATCACAATACAGTGGTACCTCGAGATACGAGTTTAATTCGTTCCGTAACCTCGAGGTGTGGGAAACTATGAGATGCTCAAGTCTCGGTAAACTGGTGGGTCGTGTGCAGCCGGCCGATCCGCGAGATTACTCCTATCTCAAATGTTGCTCATATTTCAAAGCAAAAATCGCTCGCTCGATGGCTCGTATCTCAAAAATCTCGTATGTTACGGCACTCGTATCTCGAGGTACCACTCTATAGTATTTCCTATGCTGTACTTTACATGCCCGTGACGAGTTTGTAATGACTAACGTGCTTTTTAACCCCTTCACCTTTTTCACTCCGTCCTTCAACCCACCGCCCCTCCGGCAATCATCAGTCTGTTCTCTCTGTGTCTAGGAGTCCGTTGCAATGTTGTTTGTTTATTTTATTCACCAATAAGTGAAATCATCTGGCATACTTTCCCATTCTTAAACCCTACTACTAAGACCAGGGCTCAGCTCACCCAGGCTCCTTCCTCGACACCTGTCTTCTCTGTCTTCCGCAGCCTTTCTTCCGGGTGTCTGGAAAATTCCTGCTGCGTTCCTCTCAAGTGGAGTGCAACTCAGGTCGGAGCAGGTGTAACTCAGGCCAGCAAACGGAGCACGTCTAGGAGGTTAGGCCGTTTGGTCCCCTTATTTCTGCCAGCTGGGCCACTGACAAGGACCACGGGCTCTAGAACAGCGGTTCTCAACACGTGGGTCGAGACCCCTTTGGGGGTCGAACGACCCTTTCACAGGGGTCGCCTAAGACCATCGGAATATGCAGATATTTACATCACGATGCATAACAGTAGCAAAATTTCATGGTTGGGGGTCACCACCACATGAGGAACTGTATGCAAGGGTCGAGGCCTTAGGAAGGTTGAGAACTACTGGTCTAGAAGCTTAGTAAGAGCCAGCTTTTGATATTTTCTTGTTCAGAGGAATACGATCTGCCGAGGTTACAAGCACTGTTTGGTGGTGACGATGGTGGGGTTCAAGGCATAAACTGCCTCCCTAATGTTCCCTCTTCTTACCTTCTTTTACTGATTGTCAACCACAACTCAGTACGCTGAGCTTTTCCCCCATGATGAGTCCCTGACACAAATAAATCTGTCCGGTTCTCACAATCCCCTCACGAGAAAGGCGATGCTATCCCCATCTTACAGCCAAACCACCAAGGTGCAGTGGGATTGGTTTTAACTTGGCCAAGTTCATGCCGCTAGTAAGAGTCCAAGTCGCTATCACGGTGTAATTACGTCTCAAGTAAACAATGCGTGTCCAGTGCTTCTCTGACCTCTGGGCACAGCACAGCATCCTGAGGGCAGAGTCTTACTAAAACCCAGACTCTGATTCAGAGGGTCCGAGAGGAGCCTGAGCGTCTGGGTTGCCATCAAGCTCGCAGGGGAGGCCACACCACGGTTCTCCAAACGCTGAACGGTGAGGCTCACACTGCATGTTCACTGTGCATGTTCTCGTGTGACCCCGTATACTGACTATCATGTCAGCTCTGCATGTTCTCTATTTCCACCGGGACACAGATCAAAAGCTGTTATGGTCAGCTGCCTGGCCGTGTGTGAACGGAAGCCTTCACACATGGCCAGAGCTTGTCCTGAGCTCGATCAGGGCACCAAGGCCAAGTGCAGAACACAGAGGATGGCAAGTACTCATGCTAACTTCACCTCTGAATCACCCAACCAAAGTGAATCCACGGAAAAGATCGGCAAGTAAACCTAACTGTCAGTAGCAGGGTTGCTCAGCCTCAGCGATCCTCATATCTGGGAGGGATAATCTCATGGTGGGGGGATGTTCCGGGCACTGTAGGGTGGTTAGCAGCATCCTGGGCACTACCCACTGGATACCAATAGTATCTCCCATCCCAGTAGTGACAATTAAAATGCCCAGAGACTACTAAATGCCTTCAGGGAAGAAAGAGGGGCAAGACTACCCCCGGCGGAAATCCGATTCTAAATTTTAAAATCCTGTCACTTATTGTTGCCTAAACCCTGGGAAGAGGTACAAATGGACCCACTTTGTCCACAGATCCTTTATGTGGTAACAACTACCGAAGTCACAGTTTATTATGAACAAGAATGTTTAAAAGTATATTCTCTTTGGTTCATAGTAAGAGTGGCCTCGTTACAGAACAGCTCGTTGACTTCCAGGAGGGGACAGTGAGATATCTGCTGTTCTAAACCTGGCCTGGCTAATTCCATCCGAGAGGGCTGTTTGCTTATCCGTGCAGAAAGATGGGGTCTGGGACAAGGCTGCAGCTCTGCTCTCGCCCTTTCTCATGTGTGGGCACCCGTGTGCGTGCGCTGGGGGTGCAGCTTTGTGAGGTGTGTGCTCACGCACACAGGGGCTGAGTGGCATTGCTGGACAGCTGTCATCCTGGCACCCTGTTCTGATAGGAAACAGCACTAGCGACTCGGACAATGTAGGCCACTGCCACCAGCATTCACAGAGTCCTTTCACGCACTCGGGATGGGAGGCGCTAGGTGGTCTGCGAGAGGTTGCTCCGATGTCCCCTTGATTCTCCGGTCCCTCTCTGCAAACAGGTACACCGTCTGGGCTCCGATCCCTCGGTGCAGCTGCCCCAACCGTGGAGACCACAGGCGCTGACAGACATATTTATAAAGTCTGCAAAGCCACAAAAAGCCAGGGCTACACTAACATTCGCCTGGGGTTAGGTTTTACTATTCTGCCACCTCCTGTAACGACAAGATGCAGACCTGCAGAACGCTTCAACCACGTAGATGCTCAGAAACAGCAGCCCCCGATGGGATCTCAGGGCTTAAAAACCAGCCATTCTTCGGAGGCCCGAGAGACCGCTGCCTCCGCTGAAATCCCTGCTGTGACATTCTCCTCAGAGCCATAAACGTGACCCATGCTGGCGCGTCATATTTCAAACGTCAAGTCGTTCTCCAGCGTCTCTGTGCTGCCTCCTCTCTCGCCCTGAACACAAACGCGTGGGGAGGAGCGTGAGCTTGCCTTGTTGGGATGAACGCTGTCAGTGCCGCGGCCAGCAGGAGAGAACAGAACATGCACGTGGGCTCCTTCCCTGTATTTTCATGAGATAGCAATACAGCGGTACCTCGAGATACAAGTTTAATTCATTCCATAACCTTGAGGCGTGGGGAACTATGAGACGCTCAAGTCGAGGTAAACTGGTGGGTCGTGTGCAGCCGGCTGATCCGCGCGATTACTCTTATCTCAACTGTTGCTCGTATTTCAAAGCAAAAACCGCTGGCTCGACGGCTCATTATCTCAAAAATCATGTATGTTAGGGCACTCGTATCTCGAGGTATCACTGTAATGGGTTTTTTGTTTTGTTTTGTTTCTTTGTTTTTATTATTTTTTTATTGGTTTCACAGATAAAGGGAGAGGGAGAGAGAGGGGAAAAGGCAGTGGTAGGGAAAGGGGGAGGAGGATATAGAGATATCATTGATGAGAGAGAATCACCGATCGGCTGCCTCTTGCATGCCCCCTACTGGGGATCAAGTCCATAACCTAGGCATGTGCCCTTGACCACAATCGAACCCAGAACCTTCAGTCCCCAGGCCGATGCTCTACCAACTGAGCCAACCTGGCTAGTGCCACACCGAGTTTTTACCCGCAGTTACTGACATGACATTAAGACATGAGAGTAAATCACACGCTGAGTGCCCTGGGAGACCATAAAGAGGCAGACCCTCACTCTCCAGTACTCTTTTTCCGCTACCTCACAATAGAGCATATTATATCTCTCTCCGGGTTCCTCTTGAAAAGTCTGATCTCCCGTGCCAAAGAAGAGAAAATGTTTAAAATTCCAGTTATTCTAAAATCTCTGTCCTAACAACATGAATGGGTTTTCGGAAACGAGAGCTGACACTGAGCGCTGACTCTCTGGAGGAAAGTTAACAGCGATGGGACTAACATCTGCAGCATCTGCTTGACCCACAGCTGAAAGAACTTCCTGAAAAACACAAAGTAACACCAACGTTCGATTTAAGAAAGGAGCAGGCACTCCCCTCTGGATGCCGTCCCACTGTTTACGAAGCACGAGTGACTGACTGTGCCTCTGCTCCCGCAGAGCCGAGACCCCGGGGACAGACTCCGTTCTCCGCCGTATCCCGTGCCTGGGTGTCAGCAGATGCACGTGGAAGAGTCACCAGCAAAGGGATCCACTAACCCGGTGGTTCTCAACCTTCCTAATGCCGCGACCCTTCAATACAGCTCCTCGTGTTGTGGTGACCCCCAGCCATAAAATTATTTTTGCTGACTCTTCATAACTGTAATTTTGCTATTGTTATGAATCGTAATGTAAATATCTGTGTTTTCAGATGGTCTTAGGCTCAACCTGTCACGACTTACAAGTTGAGAACCACTAGCAGGGTCGCTTAAGACCACCGGAAAACACAGATATTTACATTACGAGTCATAACAGTAGCAAAATTATAGTTATGAAGTGGCAACAAAAATAATATTATGGTTGGGGGCACCACAACATGAAGAACTGTATTAAAGGGACATGGCATTTGAAAAGTTGAGAACCACTGCATTAACCCAAGATTGCTCTGAAGTCATGGCACAAACCTACCAGGACTTCTTTAAATGGATTATGGGAAATAATCAAAGAACTTCATTATTTTTCTATAGTTACATTGCACTGTATGATGGTTCAGTGATAGAGAAACAGAATTTTTTAAAAAAATAATATTCATTTGGTAAAAAAAGAATATTGACACCTGCTTCTAGAAGTGCAAATATGAATATGACACAGTCCCTTAAAATTTCAACCGGGTGATGTTTATTGTAACATTGTTTATAATAGCTAAGATATGGAAACAGCCTACCTGACTATTGATGGACAACTGGATAAAGATACCATACATATATACAACGGAATGCTACTCAGCCAGAAAAAAAAAAAGGTGCCATTTACGACAACAAGGATGATGAATGATCTTGAGAGCATTATTTAAGTGAAAATAAGTCCGCTGGAAAAGGACCAAAATCATATGATTTTACTCATGTGTGGGCTATAAAACAGAAAGCAACAAATGAACAAACACCACAAACAAAATCATAGACACAGGCAACAGTCTAGTGGTCACTAGAGTGGAAAGGCGTGGGGAAAGGGGGTCAAATACATGGGAGCGGAAGGAAACAAGACTTCGGCTGGTAAGTACACAGCTGTCAAATTATAATTTTGTATAACTGAAATTTACATGCTGTTATTAACCAATGTTACCCCAATACATCCTAACTAATAAAGGAGTAATATGCAAATCGACCAACAGCTGAAGAGCAGAACAACTGTCCAGACGACCACACTATGTTTCGATGGCGGAAATGACGGGGCCACTGCGGGTACATGGAGCGGCATAAGCAAGGTGTGCCGGTGACTCCCAATGAACCACTCTATCACCCATCTTAGCAAAAGACCAAAAGGCCAGACGAAGGCCAGACGGTGCGCATGTGGAAACAGCAGGCAAGAGTGGCCAAGCATCCACTGCCGAAGAGCGAGCCTAACCCTGCCCGCTGGGCTGGGTGGGAGGTGAGGCTCTGTGATGAGGCGGCAAACACACACATTTTAAAAAACAGAAGCAGCCAAGGTACGCAGACACTAGGAACAGAAGCAGGAGCCCTGCAGACCCTTACCCCGGCCCCCTCCCCCATCAGTCATTCGGGCGAGTTTCCCGGCTCCAGGAAGACGCAGCCGGGCCAGGGGCTGTGATGACAGCTCCGAGGGGCACTGGAACGGCAGCGGGGTGGTGGGGAGGGCAGGGAAGAGAACAGGCAGGACTGGAGGAAGGGGGGCAGCAGGTGCTCCTGGGAGCTCCGGCCAGCCGGCCAGAACGGGGCTGAGAGAGCACCGGCCGGGCACCCGGAGCTTTGTGGTCCCCAGTGGCGGGGAGACGGTGGCTCTGAGCGTGGCACCTACATCTGCTGGAAAAGAGCCGAGAAGATGCTGTAGACGGATGCATGTTTATGCAAGGCGCTGGGTAAAATTAGCCTTTGCAATGAATGGCGTTGTGTTTGCATCTGCACGGGGAATGGTAACTGAACTTTCTGAGAAGGCTGAAGGTCAGAGCTCTGGTTTCTTGTTTAAAAATAATAGAACTATAAAGAGGAGCAAATATGCAGCCTCAGCTGGAGTATAACACGCTGATCTCTGCGTTTGTTTGTGGTGTTTGCTCATTTGTTGCTCGCTCTGGTCACACCGTTCATTTAACACCGAATTTCCAACTGGTCCTTGAAGCTTTGTGGGAAACCTGGCGGGGCAGCGAGGGGAAGCATCGCACACAGAGGCCCTGGCTCGGTGCCAGCAGGACGTGTGTGCGGGTGTGTCCGGCACTCCCCTCCCGCACCCCTTGCTCACCTCCTGCCTTCTGGACTGCAGGGGGGAATGGTCAGCCCTTGAAGGAGCATAGAGACTTCGGGCCGAAAGGGGTGCTGGAAGGTGGCTGAGCTCCACCCCACCTCCCTTCCCCATGAAACCCCTGAGACTCAAAGCGGAACCAGGTCCCATTTTCTGACACTTAACTACCCGCCAGGCAGCATGCTGTACGAGCACCCGCAGGTTTCGTCCTCACAGCTGCCCGAGGGGCGGGGGCTGTGTTTGGTCCCTCAGGGGTCAGGCCTGAGACCAGAGCTAACGAGCTGGTGGAGCCAGGACGGAAACTCGGATGCCAGGCAGGCTCCTGCCAGGGCCTCGGGTGACGGGAAGGAGCGCAGAGGGGAAGGAGGAGGCTGCTAACCAGGAGATAAGCAGGCGCTTGGCCTCTCTCTGCTCCTCGGTTTCCTCATCGGTCCCTGCACCCACCGCCCACAGCCTGGTCGCAGGGGTTAAATGAAAAAAATCCTCGAGAGCCCCGCGACAGGACTGCATTTCTCTTACCACCATTAATTTATTCTGGCCCTGCCGAAGTTTCCCGCCGGGTAAACATCTAACCGGCAGCCTAGGGCTGGGATAGAAAAAGAAAGCTGGGGGAGACGGACACTCACTCCACGGAGAAAATAGCATGCTGTCCTCAGGTTCCCGCCAACAATAGGAGGCCCCTGGTCAGCGCCTCAGAGTGTCTAGGGCCTGTGGTCACCGGGGCGTGGAGGCACCGGAGAGGGCCGGCAGAGCTCACAATGGCTAGGATGCCCTTTTGGCCTTTCTTTGTCTGGCCAACTCCCTTCCTCCCCCTTCAAAGCTCAGCCCCAAGGTCACGCCCTCGGGGAAGGCCCCTCCAGCCTCCCTGCCCCGCCAGGGCCTGCAGTGTCTCCTTTATGCTCCCCTCCCCCCGCCCCGGGCAACCTCAGGGAGCTCCATGGTGCTCGGAATGGCATCCCCGGGCTGACAATCACTCCCCGGAGCACAGATAATGTACACAAGAGGCGCCCGAGAAGCAGGAGGGCACGGCAGCCTGGGGCGTCTTGGAAAAGACAGAGTAGAAGGGAGAGAAGGAAGAGGCTCTGTGGAGACAGAGCGGACAAGGAAACACATGCACAGAAGCAGAAGGAAAAGGCAAGGCCTCCTGTGATTCCAGGCACAAGGGATCGGGGCTCACTTTGGTCAACAGTTTCAGTCTGACATTGTGCAGACTTACAACTTTACCTGTATCTCTATAGAAATATCTGGCCCATATACAGATACATACATACATATAGACACACACATATAAAGCTTGATGAAAAACACAACACAGGGAGTTAAGCACCCCTCTGGTCCTTCATCCATTTAATTCATCCCAAGAACAGTGAAGAAATGAAACCAACTTTGCCCCCCAGGAGACAGCTGAGGAGGTCACCGTGACAGGTCAGTGAGAGAAATGGCCGAGCAGCCCGCACGGGAGAACAGAGGGCCACGCAAGGACCTGCCTCTGGAAGTGCAAAGCCCAACCCGACCCTCTCATGGGGTGCAGTGCGGGAGGGGCAGTGGTGGAGGGACTGGCCAAGCGCCGAGTCCCAAAGGGTGACCAGGACAGAGTCTGCCAGAGAGAGGGGTGTATGTGTGTGTGAGAGAGGGAGTGTTATATGTGTGTGTGTGTGTGTGTGTGTGTGTGTTTGAGTCTGTGTGAGAGAGAGACTGTGTGTGAGAGTGAGCAGAGAGATAAGGGCCCCCCTTGTGAAGTGCAGGAAAGAAAACAGAACATCCTGATGGATGTTCAGAAAGTCCAAGTCTAGGACCCTGGCAAAGCCTGTGTGCTGGAGGTTGGGGGACTCGGGGGCGCAGGTGGTGAGAAATGAGTCAGGTCCAGCCTCGAAGGGCCTCCTGCGCCCAGTGAGGCCGCTGCCCGGTCACAGCCCCAGAGATGAGGAGACAGGATGGCCAGCCATCAGGTTCCGATTCTGAGCGCCAGGGAGCCTTCCCCGTGTGGGGACCCGCCCGCACTCAGCCCTCTGAGCTCATCCGCAGGGATTTTTTTTTTAGTGTCAGGCCATCCAACAGTCATCACTGACACTGTTGACTCCCCGTGACCACAGCGAGCCCACCCTGCTTGGACCTCACCAAGGGTGCAGAGGACAAGCCGTCTCCCTGACACCACCCGGGTCGCCATGAACAGAACCCAGGCCACCGGTACAGGCCCCGGGAGCAGTGCTCGGAGTGTGGTCCCAGACCTGCGCCCTCTGTATCACCTGGCTGCTTGTCAGAACAACAGATCCTAGGCCCCAGTGAGACCTTCTGCACCCCAAACGCGGGCGGACCCAGCACCAGGAATTCCAGGGTACGCTAAGGTCTCAGAACCCCTGGCCTCTGGCCTTCTTTTCAGCCACTTTCCTTTAGCTGACAGATTTATGTGCATTGGTGGTTTCATATTATAGGAGACTAGGGAACCTGCCTCCTACATAAGCTGTTTCAAATTAATTAAGCAATAACTGCATCCATCATGGATGACCTCGCCATGAAATAACATTTTAAGATGTCCTTCTTGCCTTTAAAGTAAAACCAGCCACGCCTCGTTTGTGTCTTTGTCAAAGACAACCATGGGAACGAAAATGAACACCGTTTTCGGAAGAAAGCCTTTCAGAAAGTGGTCCCTCCCTGTGGACCCACATCAGCTACCCCCAGCGTGATGCTGATAATAATAAGTTTCCTTCCGGAAAACTTCCCAACATGAACATAAAGAGCCGGAAACACAGACCGATAAGCCACCCCACACAAACAGAAGGACACACTCCTACAAGCGAGGTCCAGATTCTTTCACTCGTGCTATTTAACCGTCTGCAGAAAAGCAGGGCCTTCATTACCGTGCGGCCCCCAGCGCCTCCCCCGAGGGACCTCCTCCCCGCAGGGCAGCCCCGCCCGGAGCCCCCCAGGAGGGAGGTGCTGGGGCTCACTTCCTGCCCAGGCAGGTGAAGCAGCCCAGAGAGGAAGTCAGCGTCCTCGCCCTCAACTCTCCCGAGCACATAGCGCAGGGTCCTGGGGGATCAGACCTGGGAAGGGCAGAGCGGCTGTGCCATGAAACGAGAGCTTCCGAACTATTCCCCAAGGGGCTCCGTTAGCAAAGCCCCTGCTGGGGGCCGGGCGTGGTGGGGAAGGGAGCCGCCTTCGGCAGCTCAGCTGCTGTCAGCACCTGTCACAGACCAGTGGCTTAGACAGCCGGCGTTTCTTTCTCACGGGGCTGGAGGCCGCAAGTCCAAAAGCAGGGTGCCTGCAGGCAGGTGCCTGGGAAAAGACCCCTTCCTCCTGCCTCCTCTGGCTGTCTCTTCCCACGACGGGCGGGCGGGAGGGAGAGAGCAAGCTCTGGTCTCCTCTTCTTACTCTAAAATGCACCGGCCCATCCTGGGGGCTCCACCCAGGATTTCATCCAACCCTAATCCCCTCCCGGAGGCCCCACCTCCAAATACCCACACACCGGGCTTCAGGGCTTCCACCTGTAGGTGGGATGGGGACAGCCTTCCATCCACAGCAGGAGCAGGTGTGATTCTAAACCTGCCCCCGACTCCATCTTCTCGCAGCGGGTCTGATTTACCTATATCTCTATAGAAACATCTGGCCTGTATACATATACAGACCTGCATATAGACATACGGGGCCTCTGCGAGCTCTCCTTCAATGAGTCAGCCTGCAGCAGAGGAAAAAGGAGGTTTGAAAGCACGGGTAACCAGGTTTTGTTATGACCGAAAGGAACAGGATGGCGTTTGGAGTCTTGAGGGACTGGTAAACTTCAGGTTTTTTTTTCCAGGGGGAGGGGAGACCAGGAGGCCAGAGAGAGGGAGGTGCTGGAGCAAAGCACCCAGCACTCAGCTCCGAGCCACCCTTCCTTCGGACCTCACCGCGCCCGTGCTGCCAGGTGGCATCTCTGACATACGAGGTCCTGGGGTAGGACTGAGAATGGACTGTCATCTGGTCAACCAGTGACCCCACTTTCTCTCCCAGCCTGCTTCAAAACAGGATACCACCTTACTCCGCAGCAGGAAGCACATTCAAGATGGCACTGCCAACCCCCTGTCCCTCCCAACCCCCCACCCCGCTGCAGCCCACCAGCCGGCAGACACGCCACACACATGCGCCACCAGGTCCCCGGGTATTGGCAGAGGCGATGCCAGTGCCTCACTTAGGAGCCCAACTTCCAACTGAAATCGCTCACACCCCCGCCCGGTAAGATGATGAAAGAGGAAAAAAAAAAAAAAGAACAACTCAGCAGCCTCCAGACATGAGGCAAACCCAGGCTTTCAATATAAAATCTGGGAAAATACATTCAAGACAAGAAAGCAATGAAGGGCTGTGAAAGATCCGCGAGTCAAGAACTAGTTCCCACCAGACATGTATAACACAGATGGGTAGATACGGGGTGTTTAATGTGGACTTAAACGATACATGTGAAGCTCGGGGTGGGAAAGGATCATTTTATCTTCATGATGCTGTAACCCCAAATCCTTGAGGTTCGAGCCACAGAACGGCATTGCATGGGGAGAAGGCAATCATGAAAACCCTCCAGGGGACCTGGGCGGCTCCCGGCCCCCCTCTGCGGCCCCAGCTCTCCAAGGCAGAACCTTGGCCTCTGCCAGGCCCTGCGTCTCCCATCCTTTCCTCTCGCTTTACCCAGCACCGAGGCCGGTCAGCCCAGCTCCTGGTACTATAGTGCTTTGCCTACAGCTGGGC
>PVJN01026542.1:0-28937 GCA_004026805.1 Lasiurus borealis | reverse complement strand
AGCATTCCTTTTTAACCTAGAGCATCACAAGCTCCTCTATAAATGTGACACTAACAGCACTGGCATCTTTACTTGCTCCTCCCCCACCCTCCCCACCCCCTCAATATACAATGATGTCCCAAAGGGAGGGAACATGTGTCTACCATATCTAGTTCATCATATGACTTAATTCATTGCTATAGGGACTCACTTTTTTTTTTTTTAAAAAAAAGAAGAACTAGGTGAGAAAAATTGATTTAGAAAGGTGTTTTTTATCATCCAAACTATTAAATATATTTACTTAATCACTCAAAAAATGAGCATTGACTCTGCAGACCACTGTATTCTCAGATTCTTCATACATTTATTAACAAAATATTTTTTTTAAATTTCCAAAATTCATGCCATTATTTAAATGCCATTACTTAAAATAGAAAATCTGGAAAGGCTAAAGGTTAGAAAGAAATCTAAATGAATCTAAACAAGCTGGGTTAAAACACCAATAATTTATTTCCTTACCATTTCTTCTTCCTCTATAAGCAAAATTCTCAATAAAGTGTGAAAGAGGTTGAGTTGCTATTTTTATTGGGATTAGATTGTAAAATAGAGTATATACAAGAATTTTATAATTACTTAAATTAAATTACTTTGAAATCATGTGATAATTTTTAAACTACTCTGGACTGCAGTTCTTCCCAAACTTGGACTTTAGTTTTTCAAAAGCATCAGTAGTTGTTTCTCTGTTTCTTGAATATCATAGTTCAAACTCTTTAGAACATTCTTCAGAAATAAAAAACCCTTTACATAGTCTCTCTAATCAAGGCTTAACATTCAAATACACTTATCGTTCCAAAGAACATGAAAGTGTTTCCAACTCTTATCTCATTTTTCCACAGAGTTTCTTCCAAATTTATGTAGCTGGCACTGCAACCACATTTTTATTAGTTTGAAACAGGGTAGAAATCAGCAGCATTTATTGATGGGCACACGTTTTCTTAAGAAGTTCAGATATCTGCTGTTCTGTATTAAGAATTAAATTATATGTTTGATTGACTTTCTTTTTAGGTACTTCTTGTAAAAATCATCAGAATTATTGCATCTTGTCTGGGTTCATATAGAAAAGTCTAGTGGAATACACCTTCATTTTTATTTTAAGATAGCAGCATCAATTCATCAATAATTTGTTTTTATTAACAGTTGGCTGAAGAAGGAGTAAAGGTCATTTGATTAAAACAATATTTTATGGAAGTTTTTATTATAATTACTCTTAAATAAGGTAATAATTTAAAAACTCTAAGCAAACATCTGAATATACCTCAACTCCTAGGTTTCTCACCATTGTACCTTTAGTGAAGGAGTCTTCATATTTATTTTATTACTCTTTAAAATTAACTAAGCACAATACAGTAGATACCACTTAAAAGGTGCTAACATTCTCATTCATTCATTAACATGTTCATCCAACTACCATTTATTGAGGGCCTACTATTTGCCAGACACTGTATTAGTTAAGAAGGTATAGCTATGGAGAGATACTCCCTGCTGATCTACAAGAAAATGACGACGGAGTTTGATGCAAGAAATATAAGAGATACAAAGTACAAAATGGATTTACAATTGGCAGGAGAGTGATGACTTCAAATGTTATGCAGTGGTGAATAAGGTTGGCTATCAAGCTTACTTAAACTAACATTAGTGTTTAGCAAAACTTTATTCAAGAAATGATTAGCTTTTTACTAATGGACTTCATGGTCTTGAACAACAAAATCTTTTAAGCTGCCTGTCATTAAAAACAAAAACAAAAACTCTCCGACTTTCTTAACAAATAAACTGTGATGCCATGTTCTAGTTCCATTTTCAAAAATTAATATTTTCCTTATGAAAACAAAGGAAATTCACCTGAATAGGCAAACTACAGATGATAATCTCTAATTATTCTTTGCTGATTAATTTCTCAATTATATAGAAGGTTAAATCTCAATAAATATCAGAGTAATCTTAGAGTAAATTGCTATTAAAACACAGAGCCCATACATAAATATTCTTGTCAGTAGTTAATTATGATAAGAAACACTTTTCTCAGTTTGGATGAATATTGTAAATTTAAAATGGTTGCCACCATTGTTTCAGGATAAATGTAGGATATATCCTTTAAATAAACACACACCTCCTGAAGTTTTCTTTCTAGCAAAGAAAGGGAGAGGAGTATTAAGTCACTTACTCCTCAAAACAATTTAAGGATGAAGATGCTATTATTATTATTCTAATTTTACAGACAAGAAAACAAAGACACAAGGAGGTTAAATATATTCACCAACATAGATATAAAAGGTAGATGAGTCAGGATTCGAATTCCAATGTCAGGCCTCTAGTTTCTTTGAGGACTTTGTATAAGTATATTATATTAAATTATTTCAGATATTTCTCATAATGTTATTTTACTTGTGTGATATATTAAGCATACAAAAACACAAAACCTAGCATTCTAGCAATATTAGTACTCTATTATTACTAATGTATTTCTTCTCAAATCACTACACATCATGTTTTATATAGAAAAATAAAATCTAAGTTCAATATGAAGAAGAGCAACCTTATTTATTTTATCTTAATTTCTAATATTATGGAAGTTTCTATTTTACCCACACATCTTGACCTTATACCACCTTAGCTCTCCACCAAAAAACTCATTTATTTTCAGCCAAAGACAATATGAGTATGACCTTGAAATTCTGAAACACAAGAAAATGAAATTGATCTGCTAGATGACCACAGAGCAAATAGACAAAACATTTGAGTCTCTCTCTCTCTCTCTCTCTCTCTCTCTCTCTCTCTCTCTCTCTCTCTTTCTCTCTCTCTCTCTCTCTCTTTCATACACACACACACACACTCCTTGTATTTAACCATAAATGCACACATATCATAATATCTTGGCAGAAAATAAAATGTATGGTCCCATAAAATTGTTAGGTAAAGGGCGAGGAAACGAGGAAAGATTATTTTCTTCTAGGTCATTATAAAGGTGTAGTTCAAGGACACCAAGACTACCAATGAGACCAACTAAACACCTATATGACAAATAAGCATTTACTACTCCCTGAAATCCAACCAGTATTACCCAACTCAACATATACTGGCAAAACCTAAATGGTGCTTGGAAATTAACCAAACAATACTTTTCTCACCTTTTGAATTCTGATCCTGCTGGTAAGCAAGATACCATAAAGTGACATGTTGCATACTAGCTGGACAAGACTAAATAGAATTCCTAAATTGTTGTTAAACCCTCAAAAACGATGTTTTCCCCTGTTAAGCTTTTTCAAAATATCTTAGAAACTACTTAACTGTCACTTTAAGTTGAAGCAGCATTTAAAGTTATCAAGAAATGCTGCTTTTATGGGAGAATGGATAAAAATTAGAAATGTAAAATTATAAAATTGAAAAGAAAAATCTCAAAGGCATATGAACTCAGCACATGCATTCACAGTTTTAGCATCTTCAAGGCTCAGATAAAGATTTTAATTAGCTCCCGTGAAAACTGTTGTTAATGCTGAAATAAAAATTCCATCATCACTTTCTTTTCACATAGTACTCAGGATTCCATGCCCCAAATAGAGTTTAAATTCCTAATTAACATTGCAATGAAAGAATGGAGGAATATAATGCAGGCAATATTGTATTAGTTTATGTGTGTTTTTAAAAAATAAATCTTTAACATTTAGCACTTATTACTACACATATGTAGGTGAGTTACATCTTTTATTTTTCTCCCACATGCTAATATTTAACAAAATCTGAAATCAAAAATACACATTTAAAGTTTTTTTTTACAATACCAAACATGCAATCATTGAAAACATAGGTAATTATTACATTAACAACAAACTGATGAAACCAAATTAGGCTCAATATTAAGATATGTTTATTTACATCTATTCTTTTTTACCTGTCTATCTGTCATCTATCTATTTCTATGTATATTCCTACCATCAAGAAGATGGACAGATTCATATAACATTCATTATATGCTATTAATTTTAATAATTTAATTATTATGGTGTCTTTCGCTTTAAAATTAATATTAAGTAAAAGGAAAAACGTTATCAAATGCATTCATATTGGAGCACATAAATAATGGAAAATGGTGTTTGATTTAATTCTGAAGCTGTAATTTGCAACAGCTTTATTTTCATGGTCAAGGTGACTTCTAGATATACTGAGTGAATCTTTACACAGAACTGTACCAAAGAGAAAACAACATGTGTCAACCCTGTGGGTGGAGGTGACATGCAATTTAAAATGTCTAATTACACGTTTCACCTTAGCTAAACATCCTGAAAAATGGCATGATCTAATTGCAGATTAATGCATTATTTCTCTAAGGCCACAAATGAAGCAGCTAGAGGGAATCACTCTCTCTTTATATGATCGAAAATTTCTATTAAATCCCTTGTTTGCTGTACATATCTGAATCATTCTCCTGCATATGACGGACCAAAAAATATAACTATCTAAATATTACTGGACATTGAAATATCATTAAGGATTGTCTTTGAAATTTGAATAGTTAAAAGTAATCCCTGGCTAAAAGCCCAAGCAAACATGGCTAGAGCTAATGTAAATCTGATACATTGTCTTCACTCTTTCCAGTCTTTACCATATATTCCTACTTGCTACTTTCCCTTTCCATGCCCCACTGTCATTTCTCCTTTTATGAAAAATTTCAAAACCCTTTTTCCTTTGCACTTTTTAACCTCATATTGTTGTTGAAATTTTATTAAAATTTGTTGTCCTGGCCAATGTGGCTCAGGGGGTTGGTGTTTCTGCCTGTACAGTGAACAGTTAGTTGCTAGTTTGATTCCCAGTATGGGCACATACCCAGGTTGGGATCCCTAGTCAGTTGTATATGTTGAAGGTGTATTGGAGGCAGCCAATCCATTTTCTCTCTCTCTCTCTCTCTCTCTCTCTCTCTCTCTCTCTCTCTCTCTCTCTCTCAGTATCTCTATCTCTATCTCTATCTCTATCTCTATCTCTATCTCTATCTCTATCTCTATCTCCCTTCCTTTCTCTAAAACATATCCTTGGGTGAGGAGTTAAAATAAAAATTGCTTAAATTCTTTGAGACATTTCTTCTAGTGGATTATACAATTTGCACAAATTTTCAACACAACACCTCAACTTCCTTTAAACTAGACAGGACTTAAGAATTTAATGATGACACTGTGTATGCACTGGTTCAGGTCATCCATAATTACTCTCTGAGCACTTATTAATGTACCACACTCTGTGCTGGAAATGAAAATAACAAACCCCATCTCTGTACCCTTAGGAGACGTAACAAATCAAAGTACTGGGAGCAATAGCACCACATGAGCAACATATGCTTTGAGGAGATGCTCATTTTAAGGTGGCTATAGAGTGAATGTCTGTGCTCCCCCAATATGATGTGTTAGGAGATAGGGCATTTGAATAGGTGATTAGGTCATGAAAGTGGAACCCACATGAATGGGATTGGTGCCCTTATAAAAGAGACCACAGAGGTCTCCCTGGCCCATCCATCTTGTGAGGACACAGTGAGAAGGCTGCCCAACTGGAGATTTGTTATAGCAGCCCAAATGGACTAAGATGGAGGTAGAATCTTAGGCTGAATACATCTATATCCTTTCAGCTCATCTCTACATTGTTCAGTCCTATTCCCATACTTTTCTAGTGTTTATAACTTTCTCCAGCATCCATATGATCTAGCCATATAACCTGTCTTCCAGAGTTCTTCATTTATGTATCAACTCCAACTATTCTAAAGATTATTGTCCTTTCTGCTGCATAGTTAAATGCTGAGAGTGCAATGAGGAAGACATACTATTCTGCTTTCAAGGAGATTATGTGTTACATTAAATATCTATTTAATTGCAATTATTAAGTGCTAAAGATGACAACAAAAAAGGTTATGTCCTCAAGCTTTTGTCATTTGAAGTTAACTTTTCATTTTTTAAACCAATTATGACTTGCTTTGTTTTTTGATAGCTTATGAAAAAAACAAACACCTCAGAATATAGAATGTGATAAGAAGTACAGGCAGTCTCTACTTAGGGGATACCATAAATACTGGTCTATTTTCAGAATGGAGAAAGAGGGTGTCCTCCTGAGCAATCTCAGATATCAAGGACTGTTTAAGAGACCAGAATCTAGTGTTTATTAAGCCATTGACTGAATTTATTCTGTTTTTTTTTTTAAAAAGAATGTAAGAAAATGTAGGAGTATGATTTAATGGTACAGAAACCTGACAAAACTGTAGTATAGGAATATTCCAGAATTAACAATAAATTAGTAGTGACAACAGCGCTTTTTGGTAGGACTACTATACAGTATTCCTCTGAAGAGAGAATGAGTCATGGCATCCTGACAGGCCATGCCAAATTTCAAACAAATTGGAGCTATAATTTATAGTACAATATAACTCAAGACAGAGGCACATGTAGTCCAGGCTCCTTAAATATTCTATAAAGAATAGCTCAGAGAGGCGCAAGTGACAATGAGCAGAAGCTGGATGATGAATCATCAAGTAGTTTAAGTAAGACCCTGCCTGATTAAATGCGTTGTTTTCAAACCACCTGCATCCATGTCTGCTGTAGCAAGACAGATCAAATTGTTCTCAGTCTTCTTTCAAAAAAAATCAGATGGGCTCACAAATGATAAGTTTTATTATATTATGAAACTCATGCCAAACTGAAGCACTGAACATTATGTAATTCCAATTATCTGCATTGGGCCCAGGATTCGGTGCCAGGCAATGTTAAAGACGATGCTAATGTAAATGATCTGGCTTCTCGTGGCTTTGGGTTGTACACTGATAATTTCATTTTGGTCTTTGTGGCCTGGAGAATTCATTTTTCTATCCTTCACTTCAGGAGTCTTTTTTGTTTATCCCACCAACCAGTTACCAGATGCTCTATCGACTGAGCTAATTAGTGGAGTCTCCTTTGAAAGCTAGGGCTTGCTGAGTGTGGTCATTAGAACAGACAGAAGTGCGGAGGCTAGAGACATCCTGAATGACACGTAAGCTTCCGCAAGCATTCTCGTAGCCAAATCACTAGGAGCTGCATGGTGGTTGGGACTAGACTACAGCAAAGCATCCACTCAGGTGAATAAAAAATCTGCTTTTTCATCTGGCTTTACAAACATGATGCCAAATGATGGTTTCACTAACTTGTTCATTGCACAGACTTATGCAATGAACAAAGACCGAGATAATCTTTTTAATGTTAATTAGACATTTTATTCTTTATATGATTATAAACTGATATCACATATTAAACAATGTATTTTAAACTAGTTTTCTCCTCCCTTGGAGTATCATAATTACTCTAAAATTTTTAATGTTATTAAATCCCATATTATTAGTGCCCTGAAAACCTAAATAACAGTATTTCTCATGTCTTCTGTATTAAAACACAAAATTGTCACAGGGCTGTCACTTTAAGATGTGTTATATTTTCTATCAATCTCCTGCTCATATGCCTTTCCTACCCACCATGTGGGTAGCTACTTGAGAACATAGATCCTATAGCTAAATCGTTTTTATATCCCTAGAGTTCAGCATACATTCAGCAAATTATAATTGACACATAGACAGAAGGTGATGAGAAACATTTTGTCCAAAACAAAGATCTCTGTTTTGTAAAAAGATAGATGTCTTTATTATGAAAACAATGGGATTATACTAAACTAGGGGAAAGAGTTGATACTATTGAGAGTCTGGCCTTAACTATTTACTAAAAGAAGTATATTGTCCATTTATGTAAAGGATTACTTCATTTCCCATGCAAACCAAACACCTCCCACATAATATAAAAATGTATTGGATACCAAACACTATCTGTTGATATGTATGGGTGTGATGTTTCTTTGTATTTAAAATGTAAAGATAAACTCATCATTCTTCTTGAGAAATTGGCTCTTGATGATAGTGCAATGGCTACTCCATTTTCTTCTGAGCAACCAGGTTTCCTATTATGGATGTTAGGGGGAAAATAGCACAGCTTGATTTTGTGCAATAATTCTCTTTAAAATGAAATCAGGGGTTTGTGGTTAAAGAAACCAATTTGAGAGTCAAACCAAATGACTCAAAAGGCAGATCTAATTATACCAGGCACACACTTGAAGTATCGTGCTCACAGTTTATTGCATGGCAAGACAAAAAATCATTCAAACATCACTGCTGTTGAATAAGCTTTGTCATTTACTAGCTATGTATGTCTTTCAATGAACTTTTTAACCTCTCTGAAACACCTTATCCTTTGTTGTAACAGGATGCCCATAATTTTCACTTCCAAATGTGGTTGTGATTACATGAAACACTATGTTAACAAGTGTCTGGCACTTTGTCTATATATACTCCAGTGAACCTGCTCCCTTATCATCACTGGGGCTTATCAGAAACTGTTAATATGTGAATTCCATTAGAAATATGTGTATTACATAATTTTTTATATTATTATATAGCGGGCCAGTTCACAAAATTTGTGCACAAGAAGGGAGCCCTCAATCCAGCCTGCACTATCTCCAATCTGGGACCCTTTTGGGAATGTCCAACTGCTAATTTAGGTCTGGTCCCAGGGATCAGGCCTAAACCGGCAGTTGGACATCCCTCTCACAATCCTGGACCACTGGCTCCTAATTGCTCACCTGCCTGCCTGCCTGGTCGCCCCTAACTTCCCCTGCCAGCCTGATCACCCATCACTGTCTCTGTGTACTGGCCTGATTGCCACTAACTGCCCCCCACTGCCGGCCAGGTTGCCCCTAACTACCCCCACCCTGCTGGCTGGCTGCTCCTAACTGCCCCCTGCCAGCCTGCTCACCCCTTTCTGCCCCCCCTGGCCTGGTCACCCCTTACTGTGCCCACTGCTAGCCTGGTCACCACAAACTGCCCCCCTCTGCCAACCAGATTGCCCCTAACTGCCTCCCCTGCTGGCCTGGTTGCTCCCAACTGACCCCCCTGCCAGCCTGGTCACCCCTCATGGCCCCCCTACCAATGTGGTCACCCCACACAGCCTGCTGTTCAGTCATTTGGTCATTCCTCACTAACTCCTCTGCTGGCTTGGTCATAGGCAGCCATCTTGTGAGGGTGTGATGGCCAATTTGCATATTACCTCTTTATTATATAGGATTAGGAATATACTTCAGGAAGTACTTAAATGAGTTATGGTACATCCATTTAACAAAATAATATAATGACAATGAATTTAAAGTAGGTTTATACCTAAGTATTGACATGTATATATAAAAGCCTAAGTGACCATTCAACTATTTGACCATTGGACCAGGGGGCAGATGTTCTGACTAGTAGCTTAGCTTGCTGCTGGGGTCTGGCAGATCAGGACTGGACACGGCCCTCCGCAGCCCTGATTGATTGTGCACTGGTAGGGGCCCTTGGCCTGGCCTGTGCCCTCTCGCAATCTGGGACCTCTCAGGGGATGTCACATGCCAGGCCAAGGGACCCCACTGGTGTACAAATCTGTGCACTTGGCCTCTAATTATGTTATATCTTTAAATGATTGCATAAAAAATAAACTTCAGAATAGTATTTCACAAAAACCTATTAATGTTGCCCTGGCTGGTGTGGCTCAGCCAAAAGGTAGCTGGTTTGATTCCAGTCGGGGCACATGCCACGGTGGTGGGCTTGATCCCCACACAGTAGAGGGCATACAGGAGGCAACAGATCAATGTTTCACTCTCACATTGATGTTTCTCTCTCTACCTCACGATTTTAAAATATCAATAAAAACAAACAAACAAAATCATTAATGTAAAAGTATTCATTTATATATTATTAGAAGCCTGAAATGAGTCAGACCAAACTGAAATTATAGTTACTTTAAAGGAATATAATTCCAGGGAGACTTTTATTTTCTTTGTTTTCAATTTTTTTTTTATAATTATGATGTGACAAAAATGTTAAAACATTTGTGACCTTTGAAGGAAAATATTATTTGCTACTAAATACAAACATTGATTATAATATTAATTTACTTCTACTTTGTTCCTAATTAACTAAAGGCAAATTCTTATGCCAAGCGTTTTTATAGTTAAGATAACTAAGTGTAATCTTGGTTGCCCAGTTTCCCCTTTGTTTTTTTGGACTAATGAGAGGAAATCACCTTACTAATCTCTCCCATGCCTCTGTTTTTCTCTTTTGCTTCCTTTTCCTTTTCAATGTGAGGCATATGCCCAAAAGTGAGATTTGAATGCCTGCTATATTTGCTCACTTAGAAATGAATTTCCAAAGCTAGTTTCTATTAATTCTCTTCTTCTAAAGGAACTTCTTTCTGCCATGTCCCATCTTAGACATTTTTTCTAGTAATGACTCAGAAACACCCATCACTGTCAAGCAAGCTCTAGAATACAGACACCTAAAAGTGATTTATAAAGGAAATTGTGTTGTGATTGAAGCCTCTCAAACTGGGTATTATTTAAGGTTTTTAAAATTCAGCTATATTATTTTGTGACAAGTCACCCTTCTAAACTCAAAATTATCTTGAAACCAGTGGACATGTTTGACTCATTATCATAGATCTGCAGATATTAGCTGGTAATATTTTATGAAAATAATAAACTTTAGTCACATGAATTATTAATATAGACATCTTGACTATTCATATAACATATATTCTAAAGCAATTCTGTATTTCCAAAATTATCTCCTATAATAAAACTATTATGACAATTTTTCTAGTATTTTATGTCTATAACTATTTCCATGTGAGCCCAGGTATATACCATGTCTTTCCTATTACTTTAGTCCTTGGTTTGGAAAAATCCTATTGCCAATCACTAGCTACTGGGATAAAGACAACCACCAAATTCAATGGTACTGAAGAAAGAAAGAAAAACAATTGAGGTACTATAATGTAAGAGACCCTACTTTTGACTACAGCAAAAAGGGATTTAACTTCGTTTATGTAACAGACTTACATTTGAGATACCAGTGCTGAAGATATCATACATTTAATATCAGTGCATCTCTCCAAGGACAATATGCAGATATTTATATCACTTTGGGCACAGTGAGCATTAAAGGAAGGGATACTACTAAAAACTCAAACATGTGCAGACTATTTAAAGATGCTCATATATTTGTCATAAGAAAAAAGCAACATGAATTCTTGAACAGATTACAATCTTGAGAAACTGTAAGACAACACTCCTTTTTATGTCTTGGGTAGATTAAATTCATATAATCCTATGTACTCATGAATATAGTGAATGCACATATTACTCTGTGATGCCTAAATTAATAAATATAATTAGTCTGGCTTTATTTTATAGAATTATATAAACAGCATAAAAGTAAAAGAAACTGGTGTATATCTGTAGAATGAGTATTATTAATAACAGTATATTTTCATTAAAATATAGGTTATGAACTATGCTAAATATTGTGAGCATCATTAACCTTCTGTCCTAGTATATTATAAAATTTTAAAAAGGCAGTAATTAACCTGACATAAATGTTTCTTATAAGCCAGCTGTTAATTTCTAGAGGGAAATAATAAATTTGCTAAATTATATTTTGATTAGGAATAAAGATAGATATGTGACTACATAAGAAAATTAAATATGTCATTAATTGCAGAAAATGTTATCCCATGAATAATTCTCTCATTTTTGAGAGCTTTTAATAAAGTGAGTTATACTAATATTGACTTTAAAAAAATTATCTGAGAAATGGTGCTTGCTGTATTTTTAATTAAATAGTTAAAATAATCTACATTTTATTTGTGTCATTTTATATCACCACAGTTAAATGTATCCTTTTTTTTTTGTTTGTTTGTTTGTTTTTAGATACAGTATTTCTATGCTTCTTTAAAAACTCTAGAAAAAAAGTGAACTTGAAAATTTAGAGATGATATTTTTAAACTCTACTGGATGATGGGGACCTTATATTAGATTAAAATTAAGTATTTATTAAGATATTTAAGAGATCGGTTTATATAACTTAGTTATATCTAACCCTAACGTAGTTTTATAGAGACTCAGCTTCCTATCATTTTTAGATGGTTCCCCTTGATATTTAAAATTATCAGCTCTAAATTTTCAAGTTCACTTTTTTAATAGAGTTTTTAAAAAAGCATAGAAATACTGTATGTAAAAAAAACACAGATAAAAACAAGGATACATTTAACTGCGGTGATAGAAAATGACACAAATAAAATGCAGATTATTTTAACTATTTAATTAAAAATACAGCAAGGGAAACCATCGAAAAATGATACAAGTCTCTATAAAACTACGTTAGGGTTAGATATAACTAAAGGCCAAGCTTTTCTAAACCAATAAAATGAACCCAAATTATAAAGAACAATGATAATTTGAATAAACTATAGAAACATAAAACAAGCAAACAAATCCTCATCATCCTTCAAAGCTACAATAGCTATTTCCAGCCTTTCTGTGGCCTGTGGGCACTGAGCATATTAGCAGTATTAAGTAGCAATTTTAGTACCTGTTTCAATTTTTTCATCTTATATCTGCCATTTCTTCCTAAGTGAATCTGTTTTTCTTTTCTAGAGCCAAGTGGTTATGAGGCATTGTTTCATCTGGTTGAATCTGACAGCCTGTGTGGAGAGTCCATGACTCTAACTTAAATTGTTTGGCTTCTTTCTCAGAAAAGCCCCAATTCACCAGCCACTGGGTTTCCCATTCCAAGTTATGATATGTAATTTCATCTACATAAGAGTGATGTTTCCTTCGAGAAAAAGGCTTCATCAGTGAAAAGTTTCCAATGAAAAATACCCCCCTCTTTCTATCTTTTGGTATATTTTCACTTTGCCCAGTTGTGGCCAGTGAGAGGCTAAGGGATTGCTCAGTACACAGGACCTTACCATCTAAAACACCTGATGAAGTTTAATTCTGAACCCATAACATTTGCCCATATGCCAAGAGAGGAGGACTCCAGAAAAAAAGGGGGATGAAACCAAGCTGGTGGAGGAAAACAGCTGCAAATCTTTCAAGAAGAGTAAAAAAAATAAATCCAAAAGCCCTTCAGGAGTGGGGAATGTCTGGCCAGCGGGCCACAAAGGCCTAGGAAATAATTTGGCCTGGCCCTGCTGAGGCATTAGGGGTGAGTTAATTAAATATCTGGCCAAATATAGCAGGCTAATTTTTAAGTTGATAATTTTGTATGGCCCGAATGATATTATAAATAACCAATTGGCCCTTGGCAGGAAAAAGGTTCCCAACCCCCACCTTAGGTTGTACTCCATCAAATGCATTAACAAACCATTTAAGTGTCATCTAAAAAGTTGGAAAACAAAACTTACAAAGATTTTTCAAAATAGATGTAAAGTAATTCTCATATCCTTTATACTAAGAAGCAGACTTATAACAACTATTTCTATGCTGCCTTCTGATGAAATCCAGTGCTTCTGTTTGTTCCCTCCGAAGCTCAGAAATTTTAAGTAAACATTATCTTCATTGACCCTTTAAATTGGTGACTAAATGTGTCACCAACAAATACTTATTAGATATTCAATGTAAGCTGCTATGGGCAATATAGATTTAATAAGTCTAGTAGTTTTAAAGAGTAGCTCACGGACTGATAAATGCATGCTTTAGTCTATTAAGTACAGTATTACCGGATTATAAACTCCTAAGGGCAGAGCTTTGCCTTTCTGCTTTCCTGCTATAGTTCCAGTTAGGAGATGTCCTGGTATATACCATATGCCCAGCAAACTCTTATGGATTGAATAAATTTGTTCCCTCCTTGTGAGAACGATAATTTGGGGAGAAATATTTTTTAAGATATTAATTTTTTAATTTATTTTGAGAGTTGTTAAAGCTAGGGACAGTAAAATAAAGGCCTTAGGGTAGAAGAAGCAACAGGAGAGAGCCGAGGGGGGCTCTGCTTTGACTCCTTAGAAACATTATAGGACGACAGTGAGTCAAGGTGGGGCTGCTATAGCTTACTTCGCAGTCAGAGAAAAGGGGTCCTGGAGGCAGGATCAGAGGCTAAGCCTGGGTGGAACTGCTGCCCATTGCTCCCCTGGTTGCAAGCCTCATGAGACTCTTAGAAATTAGGAGGAAGTAAAAGATTCATGCCTGAGAAGGGGCATGGGAGTGCTCCAGAGGGAACCCACCTAGATTGTAAATATTTTTAAAAGAACATTTTACTGAAATAAAAATGAAAGCGTCTTTAATGTTAGTATTCCCTAACATATAAATATACAGAATTCTTACTAGATACATATAAATCTACTGTAACATTATCTACCTGCATTATATCCTAAAATTTCTCATAGATATTGCTCTTTAGGAGAAAAAAAAAGAGAGAAAGATCTGTGCTTTTTCTCTGAACGATTTAAGGAGATGGTGACATTAAAGATTAAACTGCTTATTTTAAACTCCTTTTATTCCTCCTCAGATCTTTCCCTACAAGGCTAAAGTATATTAAAAAAAGTGGTAAAGCCAAGAAGTGCTGTCTTGTTTTAGGTGGGGCCTGGGAGACATGCTGTCCATGAAAGTGTGGACAAAGGGCTGGATAGGGGCAGGCTGAGCACAATTCCCCACCCTGCACTCTCTCTGTACACACATGAGTGATTTCCCATTAATATTGCTGGATCTATGTTATTTGACTTATACTGCCCCAACCCACATGATTAGTGAAGCAAAGAGCCAGTGGGGCTATGTTAGCACCAAAGACAGATCATTCCATATGTTTCACATGAACACTCTCCATCTCATTCCTAACAGAGGAGAGAGGTCTGGCTTGGTAACATTTGCCTAAGTACCTCATGGAATATTCAGAAACTGTGCAACCCTACAAAGAAAAAATAACAAACCTACATAATATATGTTAACTATGTATAAATACATATGGATGTATACATATGAATAGTATATGCATATTATATTAAAGAGTCCCTTATTCTGAAACAAATCCAACAGATCATTGTCCTTTCTGTTCTATACATATCCGTGACTATACAATAGTTTAACTTGCTATCCTAAGAATTTATCAATGAAGGAAAAGTAATGTGGGGGTGAGGTGAGTGAAGTCATTGTTTTCCACACGTTTTCACTTTGATGTCTGAAAAAACAGAAAATTTTCTAAAATTTTTATTTTAGAGTCCTAAAAATCTGAAATACTAATCAGAAAGAATATATGCACCTATGTTCATAGCAGCACAATTTACACTAGCTAAGATCTGGAAATAGCCCAAGTGCCTATCACTAGCTGAGTGAATAAAAAGCTATGTACAATTACACCGTGGAATACTGTGCATCAATGAAAAGTAAGGACTTTTACCCTTTGAGCAGCATGGAGAGATCTGGCTGAGCAAAATAAGCCAGTCAGAGAAAGACAAGTATCACATGATCTCACTCATATGTGGGATCTAATGAACAACATAAGCTGATGAACAAAATAGACTCAGATCTATAGAATCATGGAAAAGACTGATGAATCTCAGAGGAAAGACAGGGGTGAGGGGTGAGTGGGGAGAGATTAACCAGGAAGCTTATATGAATATATGTAAAACCCATGGACACAGATAATAGTGTGGTGAAGGGCTGGGATGGGTGGGTGCAGGGTGGATGGGGTCAATGGGTGAAGTAAAAGGGGGACATCTGTAAAACTTTTTACAGTAAAGATAAATTTGAAAAAAAAAATTGAGTGCAATTTGTCTCTGCAGCATATTTTTGGAAATTTTAAGTTTCAAATGATGAATCATGTCCCAAATCTAAAAGGGGGAGGAAACCACTTTTGCTTCAAAATTATTCTATTTTAATCTCAAGTACTTCGGCACACTGGAAATTAATCTCAGTTATAAAGAGGGCTACACTGTCAACAACATATGTGTGTTTATGAAAATAAAATTTTAGCCAAAAAGCACAATTTCTCCAAAATTATCTTTAGAAAAATAGAAATACTTATACAAATAAGGTAAGCTGATTAAAAAACAAGGCACATTATTATTTTGTATTTATTGCAAGTTAACTTTATTTACTTTGCATATTGAGAACAAATTAATTTTATTTCTTTCACATTTTGATCACAATAATCTTTTATTTATTTAAGTAAATAAAATAATCTATTCCTAAATAATTCTTTAAGAGGTTGTGGATCTGCTAAAAATGCTTTCAGGGATTTTGTTGTTATATCTGCAAGTCTTATTTGAAGAAAGTAGAAATTAATGGAACTTAGAAAAGATTTGTTTTACTTTGTTTTTATGATATTTCACCTCTATACAATAAAAAGGAGCCATAAAATAGAATAAATCAAACAAGCCAAGATAAACAAGTCTATAATGAAGTCCACTTGCAAATAGCACATAGTTCACAAATAAAATTAAAGTCCCAAGCCTGAGTTACTAGCTTATTTTCACTTTTTAAGTACAACGATGCTGTTTGTAATAACTTATTTAGTAAAAATATTTCTATCATTTACTTAGTCTGTAAAGACAAATGAAATTCATCCTTTAATTGTAAACACAGCCTACCTGTACTATACATGGGGATGAATGGGGAAATGGCATTTTTCAAGATAATTATTTTTAAAATATTTTTTTAAATGTTCTCTGGGCATAGAATATACTTGGGCTACACTGAAAATTAAGCATTTGTTGGTATATAGCATTTTTTCAGAGACTCTTAAAATTATGAGATCTCTATAAAAATAAACATTTTCAATGTTTCTTATTAATGTGTAAATCTAAAAAAGATACGGGCTTCTGCAAGATATAACTTGTTATGTTTACATGATACCATCATTTGAAGAAAAATCTCTATCTGTGCAAAATTCTACAGGCAACCAGTTCAACAGGAAGAATTTATAACATCTGACATTATGAGGTTCAAAGAAGATGGAGCTTTGTTACTGGTGAATAACAATCAATTCTATGGAATTTTATTAGAGGAAGATGTAAGAAGGCACAAGAACCATAAAGATGAGGTATAACTGAGAGGTTTTACAAAGTCTTTTCAAATAAAACCATTGCACTGTAACATTGTATAACTTGTCACCAAAACTTAAAAGTCTGTTTTTCCAAACCCCGCATGCCATGATTTTCATACTAGTTTTATTATTTGTCATAGGCTATAATGTGACCTGGAAGATAGAGTTCATTGAGAAAATCCAATTACAGATATGATGAAAAGAAGTGATAAACGACTGAAAACTATATTCTTAAGTGGATTATTAACTCCTTTAAAATTATTGTGCTGTGCACAAAAGATAGAAAATCACCTCCTTCTATTCACCTCCTTTTGAAAAAAAAATTCTGGATTTTTAGAGAGAGAAAAACATGGATGTAAGAGTGAAACATGGGTCAGCTGCCTCATGCATGCCCCCTGTTAAGGATTGAACCCAAAACCCAGGCATGTACTCTGACCTGGAATCAAATCTACAACTCCTTAGTGCATTGGATCACACAGGCTGGGGCTTACCTCCTTCTTATTTAATAAATATTTATGAATACTTTATGCCACTACACAAAGAATAATGTGGAAAAAATAAATATAGATAGTCCTGGTCAGTTTTTTCTGATAATTTTATAGAATGCATACAAAATTTAAGACAACATACTAACTGACATTTTTGAATTTCACATTATATGACTATTGTTAAGCAGAACAAAAAGTTATATCTAATTAAAGGCAAATGCTGAACTAATAATGCCCTATTTTACATAGTAAGCTGCTTCTACCTCGTAAGTAGTTAAGGAGACTTAGATAAAATACCTACTAGTTAACCACAAAACAAAGAAGATGGTTTCAAACTGTCAGACACAATTCTGCATAACTTCTGAGATGGACGTGGATACTTTCATATTTAGAGGTCATAGAATATCTGATCATTTAAATCCTAAAGGAGAGGTTGTTTGTTTTTGTTGTTTTGTTTTTTGTTTGTTTGTTTGGCTGGGAGGATAGGAGAGAGACCATGAACATATCATGGAGACTGGAAAATAAGGCATATTTGGAGAACTGTTAGATTAATTATAATTTTACAAGTAAAGGAATATGTCTAGAGACAGGTTAAGAACTAATTTTGACGGTTTTTGAATACCAGAATGAGAAGACTCAGCATATGACAATGGTTACATAAATTCATGTAGTGTTTTGGGAAGATCAGTTTGATAATTATAGAATTGAAGGGCATGAATGCTGAAAGTAAAGAAAGACTGATTCTCCTAAGAACTAAAATGAAAATTAATTTATTTCTTTGGACCTGTTTCAATAATGTTTGTTGAGTGGAATGTCGGTGAAAGATGATGAGATGAATAGTGGGTCCTTTATAAAAAGGCTGAAGTTGTACAAATGTGTGCTTGAAACTGGAGTCAAAAGGAAGAGAATAAACCAGATTTCACTTTCTTCAATGATGAATATTCAGTGTTCAAATGTGTGTGTAGAGAAAGAGTTTTGCATGAAAAGAAAGCAATCATTTTCAAGTGGCACTGATAATGTCATCCACACTTGCTGCCCTTTTCTTCCCACTTGGTCCCAGGTATAATACAACCAACAGGCTGTAGTTGGGTTACCTCTTTTTCTTGTCAAATGAAGTAACTGGGTGCTAATTAGCTCGAGGAGAAAGAAGGAGTAATTTTGGAAGAAATATAGGTCACAGTATATAGAAGGAGATTGTAAAGGCAGTTGGTTGTAGATGATACTCAATTGAAAATATTTCTTCTAATAGAAATCTTATATTTTGATTAGTAGTCAAATATGATAGGATTAAACAAGATATTATGAGTCTGAATAAGATGTAGTTGTATATGGTAGCCCAATGTTGAATATTGATTAAAAGTTCTTTTATTTTTCAAAGAGAGTTTGCCTAAAACTTTCAGGTATCTTTAGACTAAACCACTAATTTAACTTGACACACTAGTTTAGTTTTTGAATTCTGCTTTACAGAACCTTAAAAAACCATAGCCCACCTTTTTTAGGAAAAATATTCCTAAAAAGTAAAATTGAATTCCAAGGGAACATCCAAAATCCTTTTTTGTACATTAATTTCATCATATTAATAAAGTAGAACATTAATAGAACTTATAAATATTTGCTTTACTTTGATCTTACATTTGACCTCTATAAAATAAAAAGGGAGACTTAGAATAAATCAAATAAAACATAATGTTGGAATAAAGAATTAAAATCAGTCAGGAGACTCAACTTTTCTTATGGTTGCCCTTATCTCTCCTGTGGACAGACAATAAATAAATTTAGTTTCAAGTATGTATATATGAACTAGCATTTGCTGATTAATGATTAAGCACTATTGTGTTGGGCTCTGGGGACTTCTCAAGGTGGAGGGATGGCAAATGCTATTTTATATGGTAATTTATATCTGTATTATAGATTTATGTATATATCCTAAGCCTTACTAAATAAAGGAACCAAAAATAAAATAAAATAAATGGGCATTGAGTTTAGTAAGGTTTCATGGAGAAAGTTGTACTTGATATGATCTTTTAAGACATGACATAAGAGATATAAAAATGACAAAAACACTTAGTAGATGGGACACTATCAGAAATGCTAAAATCTCTGTCAATGTAATATGAAAAATGAGTACAATTTTGGCCATTACTACTTCCCATTGTTAATTTTGGAAATGTAGAAGACCCTTGTATGATGCTTATATCATGCTTATAAAAACAATGACCTCTTTCTGATACATTTGCATGCAATGTTCTTAGTAAGTACAGAAAGTGAATCCAAGGTTTCCATTTCTCTCATGGAACCAGAACATCCATGTGGAAGTTCATAGAGAGTAGGGCTGGTTTCTCTTGGAGACAGGGGACTGGATTAAGTAACTGGGGATTCTTCTGTTTAATTATTTTGTATTGATTTTAATTATCCACAAAGCATGAAACTGTGGAGAGCTCTGATTCCAAAGCCATGAGCTAAATGTTCCAGAGTCCTTCCCATTCTCCTGTTAATTCAGTGTCCCTGTCTTCACATGAAACTTATGTTGCAGATAAAGCTTTCAGTAGCATTTGTCTGTTAGCAGTGAAAATAAAGAACTTAAATCCTAACAGTAAAATTAAAGTTTAGAAGCTCACTTTGCAAGTTCAAAAGATGACTTTGATCCCAGGGGTTAGAAAAACAAGAATATGAAAAGCCACATTCTCTTTCATAACTCATAGTCCACATTTACATTTAAATTAAATATCATCTGAAATGCTTTCTTCCACATTAAACTATTCAACAGTTCATCTTACAAACTATGTTTATTTTATTTAAAAGAAAAGCACTTGATTAAAGTTTTAGCCCATTGTTGGAAATTCAGCAGTGCCACAGATCTAAAGTTTTCCCTGTGTACAAAGTGTTCCAATGACTATGTCATTGGGCAACTGGGTGCTGCATATTCTCCTGAAGCAAATGTTTACACACAAAACATGCTTATTTCGTACATCCTTAGGTGAACAAAGAATACTATTAGGCAAAATAATATTCAATTTTAGTGATTCTTATACTAGTTACCCCTGATTTCTGGCAATTTCTAATCTGCTAATTAGTTTTGCCATCATTACATCTATAGAGGCAACCTATGTGTGACACCTACATAGCAGCTGTTCCCATAATATTATTGTACAGCTACACTTCCTAGATGGTTTAGATTTATGCTTCTGATCCAATCTGTCAACTTTATTCAAAATTACATTTTAATTTGTGCTATGAGTAAGTCTTGAATGATGAGTCACAGGATTTCATAACATTTACTATGTTGATGAATGGTTCTTTTCTATAATTTAGTATGCTTGGCATACATATGTGTATGTGTGAGTCTGTGTGTACATTTTAGGGTCTTATTTTTTTTTTCTTGCACCTGTGAAAATAGATGGAGGATCATTATCCTATGTGATATGTCCATAGAAGTCATAGGATAAAATAGGCATTAGAATAGCAATATAACACTGGAAGTGAATCTGGTAAACTGCTGCTAATTCAGTTTCTGAGAAAGTTTCCTTATCAGTAGAGCCACATTTCTCAATTCCTATTCCACCGCTTGCTTTATCCTATTAAACCCAGAGGAAAGGTTGAGACTTCAGACATGGCTTACTGAGTACTGGATGATTAGGACCTACTCCCTGATGGCTGTTTGAAGTTATATATCTCTCACTGTCCTCTTTTCCTAGAGAAGAGCAGTGTTAAAGGAGAAACAGAAGGCAAGGTTGGAAAGGAACAAAGAGGAGAGAGAATCTGAAAATTCAGCTGTATAGGAACAGTGGAAGGAAACAAAGAAATAAAAGGAATGCAAAAATGAATTAATTTTTAGCCTTTACTATAATTCTTTCAAATACAGTTCAGGGAACAGTACCAAACCTTTACATATCCGGTTAACATAGTCCCTCACATAGGCAGCATCATATTAGCACATGAAATCATGATCTCAGGAGGCCCAGTAACATCTGTTCCTCTCCAAGTAACTGAAAAACAGTACTTCATTACCCTGAACAACATTTTAAAAAGGGGGAATAGAGAGCTCTCGCTTACAGAGATTAAGAATTATCTGGGTATATCTCATAAACATTTTTATGAGCTAATTTATTTTGAATAACATTTCAGCATTTTAGCTTTACTAGTGGCCCAGTGCATGAAATTCATGCACATTAAAAGGGGATTAATTAGAGGAAATATTTTAATATTGCTATATGCCCTTTCTCTATAATAGAAGTATCAGAGATGAAAGAAAATTAGTAAAATATACATGATAATCTTCCTCCTGTCAGAGTCTGGGGTGCACCATTGGACCTAGAATCAAGTCCCCACCCTCCCATGTGTACCTCAAAATCACATAAGACTCAGACTCTGCTGCTCCCTCCCCCCACCTTTAGGCTATATCCAGAACTGGCTGGTCCCACTCTTGTCAAGCCCTGCTGGACAGGGGGTGCAGTCTCAGGTCCCCTGGCCTGGTGCGGGGCAGGGGGCACTGCCTGAGGTCCCTGCTGATTGCTCATTAAGGCTCAGTATGGGAACTTAGCCTCCACTGTGGGTGCAGCCATCTTTGTGTTACAAAAAACCCACCTCCACTGTGGGCACAGCCATCTTTGTGGCAGAGTGACAGTGAATTTGCATAATCCCTTTTTATTATATAGGATGGAATTTTCCAGAAAGTAAGGCATTTTTTGTTTAAAAGATTCTGAAAGAGGAAGAGAATTTATAATTATTGCTGTCTCCTTAATAAGATGACATATAAACAATACTTTTCTTTTAATTCAAGTTTAAGAGTAGAAAACAGCTAGTTTAAAAATATGGGTGTTTCATATATAATACTTTAAACAATAAAAATATAGGTATCTGTTCAAGTAGTTGTTCAGCATTAATTAATTTATTTATCTTTATGATATAACTAGAGGCATGTTGCATGAAGAGATTTGTGAAATAGGCCTTTCTTCCCTTGGCTTCCAGCACTGATTATCCTCTGGCAACTGGGACCCAGGCCTTTGCTGCAGACTCTGACTGGAGTCTGCCATCTTTGTCTTCACTGCTTCACTGCAGATTCCTGCCAGAGTGTGCCATCTTCATCTTTGCTGCAGACTCTGGCCAGAATCTGCCATCTTCGCTGAGGATTGCTATCTTCATCTTTGCTGCAGACTCTGGCCAGAGTCTGCCATCTTTGTCTTCACTGCAGTCTTCATCTTTACTGTGGGGCCAGAGTGCCGCTCCTGGAGATCCCTTCAGCCCCTGCCCTCCCTCTCATAACAGGTGCTCTGCCCCACCCATCTATTCCATGCCTAGAGCAGGTAGGCAACCACCATCTTTCTCCTTCTAATTTGCATATTCCCTCCTGATTGGCTGGTGGATGTCACCAGAGTGATGATTAATTTGCATGCTTCTCTTTTATTAGTGTAGATGCCATCCCTTTTCTATGCATCATGATGAATAAATCCTAATATGATGAATAAATCCTAATATGATGAATAAATCTAATAAAAGAGAAACATGTAAATTGACTGTATCTCCGCTATGCCTATACCAGCCAATCAGGAGTGAGTATGTAAATTAACCCAACAAAAATCACAGCAGCCATGGAGCTGGAGCCAGCCAGAAGCTTGGGTTGTCCTTGGCGATGGAGGAAGTCAAGTATTCTGCCCACCCTGGCCTGCCTTGGCCTCCACTCAAGGCTACAAAGTTTCAATTATAGAAGATAAATAAATCCCAGTTACCAAGGCCTCCACTTGGGTTGCTGGGAGGTTATACCAGCCTGAAAATCACCACAGGTCCCTCACCCAAGCTGCCCCACACCCCAAAGAAACCCGCACCCTGATCTGGAACTTCCTTCAGGGAAAACCAGCTGGCCCCCACCCATTCACCAGGCCTTTAAAAAGTAATATGTAAATTGACCATCACCCCTACAAGATGGCTGCTTCCATGTGGTCAAAGATGGCTGCCCCCATCTGGACACAAGATGATCAGTAGGAGAGATACCAGGCCTACAAGGGAGGGCAGTTGTGGGTGATCAGATCAGAAGGAGAGAGCAGCTGAGGGGGAGCAGGCTTGCAAGGGAAGGCAATTGGGGGCAATCAAGCCTGTAGGGGAGGGCAGTTAGGGGTGATCAAGCCTTCAGAAAAGGGCAGTTAGGGGGTGACCAGGCTGGCAGGGGAGGGCAGTTAGGAGCAATCAGGCTGGCCAGGGAGCTGTTAGGTATCAACCAGGCTGGCAGGCAGAAGAGGTTAGGGGGTGATGAAGCTGGCAGGCAGAAGCAGTTAGAGGCAATCAAGAAGGCAGGCAGGTGAGTAGTTGGGAGCCAGCAGACCAGGATTATGAGAGGGATGTCCAACTGCCCTATCAGATTGGGCCTAAACGGGCAGTCAGACATCCTTTGAGGGGTCCTATATTGGGGAGGGCATAGGCTGGGGTGAGAGACACCACCCCCACCCCCGTGCATGAGTTTCATGCACAGGGCCTCTTGTCTATAATAACAGTATAATATGCAAATCAATGGAATACCTGAACAGCATCCAGATGACATTCTGGACGAAGCTGCTGGGGCTGTGAAGTCCTACTCTTGCTTAAATTTCATGCATCAGGCCTCTAGTACAGTGGTCAGCAAACTGTGGCTTGTGAGCTACATGCAGCTCATGCGAGGCAGTTTCCCACCCACTGCTCTAGTATGTTCAATAAAGTACAAAAAATACTACTACTAATTGTGTTTCTATGATAAACCTCTTCAGTGCAATTCCAGTTTTTAAGATAATTTCATTTTTTGTTTGTTGCTAGGATAAATATCTAATTTCTTTTCAACTTATAGGATTTAAAATTCACGAAGACAACTTCCCAAGAAATAAACAGTAACAAAATAAAGAAGAAAAACACAAACAGTATCTATATTATTTCTCCTATTTTTTACATATCCAAGTGAGTCACTCCCTCTCTTCCCTCAGAGGTCTACACTCAAGGAACCTTGGAAAAGAAATCCAAACTATAACAATTACAACATAACAGATTTATCAAGGCCACACTCCTCAGCTTGACTAAACTTTAGAAAGTCTTCTTCCCAACTCTAGGCTCTTGAGCACTCTTAGAGCATTTACTTTAGAAAACTTGTAATTATAAAATATTTCTTTGCTCCTTTGAAATGTAAATCTTTTGAAAAAGCTTCTTGTCTGTTTTACAACGGAAAAAAAAACATCTTTCTCAAGAACCCAGGAGCCAAACCTTTGAGTATAAACATCAAGGAAGATAGCACTGCTATATTTTACTGTCTGTGTAAGGCTAGGAGACTAACTTTGGTTGGTTCCTTGTTCCAAGTTGTATCACTATTTTAGGCTTGAAGACATGAGGAAGTTTCCTTTTCCTCTGTATAAAATCAATTAGCAAACAGACAATAGGAGAGCCCTTCTCCTCAGTTCTTAAAATTCTCCTGCCCTTTGTTTCAGTGGAGTAGAGCACAGATTGAGTTCCGGCTTCTATCACCTGCTGCAATATTCTTAAATCAAGGCCTCCTTGCTTGTTAGTGCAAAGTTGCCAGAGTAAGTTATATTCAAATAAATTTATTATTCTAAATATACTAATAAGTAAAGAAATTGCATTTTTATTATTTAGTGAACATGAATGTTTGGCTTCTTTATAATAAAAATTGCAATTAAACATATCTCCTAATGCCATCTATAAGTCCTCTATTTAAATAGAGAGGAAAATTAAAAAGCAGGCATATCTGCAAAGCCAATTCATAAGAACTATAGTGAAAGTTGTTTAAAAGTTGTAACAGCCCTGACCAGTTTGGCTCAGTGGAGAGAGCATCAGCCTGTGGACTGAAAGATCTCAGGTTCAATTCCGGTCAAGGGCATATACCTTGGTTGTGGGCACATACCCAGTAGGGGGTATGCAGGAGGCATCAGATCAATGTTTCTCTCTTATCAATGTTTCTGACTCTCATCCCTCTCCCTTATTCTCTGTAAAAATTTTTAAAAATCAATAAAATATATTTTTTTAAAAGTTGTAACATATATGTAATGATCTAAAGAACCATAAATAGACAAGGTATAATTTTCCAATTATATAATAGAAAGCATACAAGTCATGATTTAAACTTGATTCCTTAGGGCTCAAGTTCAAATTATAGCATTTAAATTACTAGCAGACAGAGATAATGCTGACTCAACTATCATGACAGATGAGGAAGCATGAATTCTATATCTGTATATAAGTAAAAATTTCTAAATAGGACATGTTTTCTTCATCAGTTAACCTTTTCCACATTAAAAATTTGCTTTTAATTTGAACATTTTTGAAGGCATAAAATAAACTTTCTCCTAACTATACCAATCTAAACAAAGTGACATAAAATTAATAGAATTCAATAATTGATTTTGATACAATGAAATAATTTTCTTTCAACTTTTTCAATCTTATATCCAAAACTTTGACTGGTTGCTATGTCTTTATTTACTTCAAAGGAAATTTGAGTATTTGTACTTTGAAACATTTAATGAAGCCATTAAAATACTGTTCTCTTAGGTCAGTGGTCGGCAAACTCATTAGTCAACAGAGCGAGCCACGGTTTGCTGACCACTCTCCTAGGTGATAAGATCAATAGACTTACTCTGGTCTAAGATACATATAACTAAAATGGTTACAGATAAGTACACCCCTTTCAAATTACTTTAGAGCTAATCTCTTAGTTTATTTATATTTTAGCTCTAATAATTTGGAATACAGGGAAGGATTGCTTTGTTTTTGTTTTGACTTACAGAGATTTCCCTTAAGTATTATCTAAAAGCCCTCATTGGCAAATAACAAGCTGAAAACAGTATAAAAGAATGTTTATCTTAGAAAGAATTAACATTATGGAGGTTGCCTCCTACCTTAATTCTCAACATAGGAGCAATTAATTTCATTTTCTAATTTACCCAAACAAAAACCACAATTCCATTTTCATTCTTATGTATTTGCCTCCTTTTACAGAAGGGTCCTACTTCTGTACTGTACTTTTTAAATAATATTTAGCTTCCCTTCTTATGAGTAATGTTATTTTTACCAGAGTAATAAAATTTAGGTTGCACAAAACAGCCATGTCTATGTGGTAGCTGTAAGACCTAGCATACTGACTGGCTCATGGCAAGAGTTCAGAAATCTATTAACTAAATAAATAATTTAGTAAATCAATGAGACCTAAAACTTGCCTTTCAGAACTTTATTGGCAGAGTGCTTCAAACTTTAGTGAAACATGTATGAGAAAAGCAACCAGTACCACCCAGGGGATGAGATATCCCTGATGTCACGATGAGAGGTCCAATAGTTCCCCATGGTTACCCTTCTGTTAAAAGGCAGATTCCAAATTTTCTAGGCCTAGGAAGTACCATTTTAAGACTTAAATTTTTTAAATTGTCGGAGATTCAATTTTAGCCTTTTTTACGCTTCTGACCTTCATTCATTGGAAATGGATCCAACCAAATCTAACCTTCTAGGTAAGGTGGGATTTCTGTGGAGCACAAGCCAGAACATGCTCCTTTGTTTTATCACACTTCAATTACAACATGTAATATGCTGGTATTCTTTATTATAATCCATAGATTGAAGAAGCTAATTACCACCAGAGAACCTGAGGGCTTGCAGCTGCTACCTGGGCTTATACTATTCTCTAAATACAATGGTTACACCATCTTCTTTCTATAGTAATTTTCAGTGCTTCTCTTTTCAAAAACAGCTCATATTTAATTTTGATCTACATATTTAGCTCTTTAGATTTTCACTTCTACATCTAGTTATTGTTGTTTTTTAATCACACAGGCCATTAATCCATTTTTTGACTGGTTGATAGGACTCAATTCCAGATATGAGATAAAACCAGTATTATGTCTCACTTCCTGCCTATTCAGATGACTTATGTTTTTCACAAGTATTCTAGATTTGCACTGACCCAGGGAGCCACGTTAGCTGCAACATTAAAGGAGACATCATAATATTGCTTTCACATACCCCAAAGGATTGATGTAAGGATCAAACAAAATATTTTGTAAATAATAAAATTAAAAAATATATTTAATAAATAAAAGATGCATTAAAAGATCTTTCATTGAAGAGACCTAAACCAATTAGGTATATAAACTGCATCCCTTAAATATAGATGACCCTTTTTTTATTCTAATGAACTTTCTATGTTTCTGGAAAGAACCCAACAAATACAACAAATCTAAATCTAAATCTTCTTGGATTCCACCCCATCTCCCTTCTTTCTCTTTCTTTCTTTTTCTCTCTTGAAGAGGCAAAACAAGGATATATAAAGAAAATTTTCCCTGCAGATTTTTTGCTGCTATCTGTCATAGAACATTATTACAAATACTCATAAATTGTTAAACTATTCCTAACATGGATAGTCTCTAGGGAGATACAAAATATAAAATTGAGGATATTTGAGCCATATATTTACTCTTTCAAAGAGATGGATTTAATTCACTGTATTACAAAAATACTGGTATTCTTTCTTACAATCTAAACTTGACAAGTAATTTCTGTTAGAAAAACATGGTACGTTATGTAATAGGACATTGAAATTTACAACAAAATTTGAAGATTTATATTGCTGCATTCAAAGAATTAGAAGCCACAGGGATGGTTTTCCTGGACTACTCTTGATAATACAGAGCAAAATTTTTTACCTCTTCACTTGAATCTTCCTTCTGCAAGTTAAGGTTTCTTAGAGACTCTATACTTTAGCTAACAAATTATTTTACGATAGCCAGGCTTACAGAAGTTGATATACTGGAATCAGATTGCTCTAATATTAGCCATGTGAATTCAGCTAACCATATGCATCTCAACCCAAGAGTATAAAACAAGATGGGAGAAAAGAGTTGAGTATATTATCTGTGACCTAGATATTTCTTCACATGTTTTTACTTTTAAAGCAGAGTAAAGTAAGCTAAAAATATTACTCAATTTGGCTGTTTAGAGGCTTTTCTCAAAATCAAATAGTTTTTAATATATTTTTTTATTTTTTTACAGAGAGGAAAGGAGAAGGACAGAGAGCTAGAAACATCAATGGGAGAGAGACATCATTCAGCTACCTCCTGCACACCCCACACTGGAGATGTGCCCACAACCAAGGTACATGCCCTTGACCGGAATCGAACCTGGGACCTTTCAGTCCTCAGGCCGATGTTCTATCCACTGAGCCAAGCTGGTTTTGGCTCAAATAATTTTTAAGGATACCAAAAATTATGCCTGATAATCTTCATAATTTTGGACATCTCGATGTGACGGAGATTTGCTTTATGCAGAACTTTTAAAATGTTTCTTATAGCGAGAAAATCTTAGTTGAATAAGACTTTATGAATTTTTGTGTTTCAGAAGGCTAAAATAATTTATTAGACTATAATTGAAGTGATGAAATAAAATGAATAATTGTTTTAATATAAGAACCAATTTAGCAATTGAACAGACTGCATCTTATCCAAGTGAATAAAATGTTTATATAAATTTTTATAATCTTTGACTTTTATTGGTGAGAATTGATA